>CATIWM010119009.1:0-30057 GCA_949671775.1 Mallotus repandus | reverse complement strand
TTTCATGTAGCAAAGAATTAAATGGATTTTAGTCTGCTAACCCTAATAGGTGGAGAGAGGACCAACTTATATATATTGATAACTTTAAATCTGGTACATCCATCAAATACCAAAATCAATGGCTTATATTTATTTCACTATTAAATAATAACCCTAACTAAATAGGAAACCAAATTAAATATTAAATATGTGCCTAAATTTTTGAACCACATCTAACATTCTCCCACTTGGTCCGATAGTTAATGACGTTAATATTTAATAGTGTAAACATTAGGTGTGCATAATTAAATTTCATAATGCCATTCTTTCATCATGACTAACTTTAACATGATAATTTACATAATGAGAGTTATGGCGGTCATACACTTTCAAATTGCATACTCCCTTCATATACTACTACACTAGCAACTTATCAAGTTAGGTTACGTAAGTTATATATAAAATAACTTAATGTCCACTTAATTGTCTTAAAGACACAATAATTTTCTTGTTCAAAACATTAAGTGTATACAAGCATAAGGAACAAGAAATAATTTGATAAATTCATAAACAAATCAAATTAATGAGCTTAAGAGTGTTATAACATCATCATAATCAATCTTCAGTACAACCAAGACCCATTCTATGTACATGTTCTTTAAATGTCTTTGGTTGTAAGCCTTTCGTTAAAGGATCTGCAATCATAAGATCCGTTCTTATATGTTCAATGCACACTCTTTGTTTCTGAACCTCTTCCTTGACAGCAAAGTACTTCAATTCTATATGTTTAGTACCTCTGGAATATTTGTCATTTTTGGAGAAGAAAACTGCCGCGGAATTATCACAATAAATTTTTCAGTTGCTTGGTAATGGTGTTGACAACCCCAAGTCCTGAAATAAAGTTCTGCTGCCATAATGCATGAATTATAGCTTCATAACAAGCTACAAACTCTGTTTCCATAGTTGATGAGGTAATGACAGATTGTTTGGCACTTTTCCATAAAATTGCCCTTTTTTCTAACAGGAACAAATAGCCAAAATTTGACTTTCTACTGTCAACACATCCAGTAAAATCTAAATCTGAATATCCAATTACTTATAACTGATCAGACCTTCTATATGTGAGCATATAATCCTTAGTTCCTTGAAGGTATCTCATCACTTTCTTTGCAGCTTTCCAATGATCAATACCAGGGTTACTTTGATATCTGGCCAACATTCCAACCGCGAAGCTAATATCAGGTATTGTGCAAGTTTGCAAATACATCAAACTACCCACAACAAAATCATATAGAATAGATTCCATTTGCTTACACTCCACATCATTCTTTGGACATTGCATAAGACTAAATTTGTCCCCTTTTTGTATTGGGACAACACCTGCTGAACAGTTGTTCATATTAAACCTCTCAAGAATTTTCTTAATGTAAGCTTTCTGAGACAATCCTAATAATCCATGTGATCTCTTTCTAGATATTGAAATTCCAATCACATAAGATACCTCTTCCATATCCTTCATCTCAAAATTCTTAGAGAGAAAATTTTTAGTCTCATACAAGATGCCTAAATCATTAGCAGTAAGCAAAATATCATCAACATATAGAACTAAAAAAATAAACTTACTCCCACTAATCTTTTAGTAAATGCACCGATCAACGATATTTTCCTGAAAACCAAAAGATGTAATAATATCATTGAACTTAAGATACCATTGCCTGGAAGCTTGTTTAAGTCCATATATTGATTTCTTAAGTTTACACACCATATGATCCTTTCCTTCTATGGAAAAACCTTCAGGTTGATCCATATAAATTTCTTCCTTTATATCCCCATTAAGAAAGGTTGTTTTCACATCCATTTGATGTAACTCTAAATCATATTGAGCTACCAAAGCGATAATGATTCTTAATAAATCTTTCTTTGAAATAGGTGAAAATATCTCTTTATAATCAATGTCATCTTTCTGAGTATAACCCTTAGCTACAAGTCTAGCTTGAAATCTTTCGATATTGCCATTCGAGTCACGTTTAGTCTTAAAGACCCACTTACATCCAACTAGTATAGAACCTTCTGGCAATTCAACAAGATCCCAAACATTATTTTTAGTCATTGATTTTAGCTCCTCTTTCATAGCATTGATCCATTTATTAGACTTATCACTGTTAATGGCTTGTGAAAAAGAAACATGATCTTCATCAATGCCATAATCAAAATCTGATTCTTGCAAATAAACCAAATAATCATATAAAATAGTCGGTCTTTTCACCCTTACAGATTTACTTAAAGTTATTCCACGTGGTTCATTTATATCAGCTGGTGGTAGGTTTGGTTCTTCATGGGGTACTTCTTCATTCAAATATTGTTCATTATTATTTTGTTCTTGCGAATTTGGAACAATATTTGGAACAATTGTAGATGCATGAACATTTATGGGTAATGGAACATTAACCCTTATTTTATTAATATCCATAATTTTTTTATCAGCACTCCTACTAACTTCACCATTCTCAATGAATTTGGCATTGCCTGTCTTAATAATTCTAGAACTATGTCTTGGACAATAAAACCTGTACCCTTTGGATTTCTCTGGGTAACCAATAAAGTAACCACAAACAGTTTGAGAATCCAATTTCTTTTCATGTGGATTATACATTCGTGCCTCTGCAGGAGAACCCCAAACATGCAGGTGTCTTAAACTAGGTTTCTTTCTAGTCCATAACTCAAAAGGAGTTTTAGGAATTGCCTTACTAGGAATCCTATTCAGCAAATATACTACAGTTTTAAGTTCATATTTCCACAAAGATTTGGGTAATGAGGAATTACTTATCATACTCATAACCATATCCATTAATGTTCTATTTCACCTTTCTGCCACACCATTTTGTTGAGGTGTGCCTGGCATAGTATATTATGCACATATGCCATGTCTTTCGAGGAACTTTGCAAATGGAACTAGATTTTTTCCTGATTCTCTATGCTTTCCATAGTATTCTCCACCTCTATCAGACCTTACTATTTTCACTTTTATATCTAGTTGCCTTTCAACCTCTTTAACAAATACCTCAAGGGCATTTACAGCTTGAGATTTTTCATTAAGCAAATAGACATATCCATAAAGTGAAAAATCATCTATAAAGGTGATAAAATACTTTTCTCCACCAAAAGATGGAGTATCAAAAGGTCCACATATATTAGTGTGTATAATCTCAAGAAGCCGAGTACTTCTTGTGGCTCCTTTCTTGTTAAGTTTGGTTTGCTTTCCCTTAATGCAATCCACACATAAACCAAGATCAGTAAAATCTAGATTTGGTAAAATCTCATTCTTTACTAATCTTTTTAGCCTTTCTTTGGATATATAACCCAAACGTTTATGCCACAAGTAAGCAAAATTTTCATTTTCCATACTACATTTAATTCTAATATTCTGATGAACATACATCAGGGATGCAGAGAAATTACCATCAAATATTAATTTATATAAACTATCCAAAAGAATTCCAAAACCAATAAAGGAATCATCTTTATTAAATAAATTGAAACATCCTTTTCCAATCTTAAAACTAAACCCATTAACATCAAGTTTCGATACAGAAACCAAATTTCTAGAAAGTGAAGGTACATAGAGAGTTTGTGGTAGATCCAAGTGATACCCAATATCTAAAATAAGATGATAAGTCCCTATGCCTTCAATTGGGGCCTTCTTTCAGTTCCCCATGAACAAGAAGGTCTCATTTGGGTTTATGCTCTGGATTGTAAGGAATCTCTGCATCACATTGGAAACATGAGTAGTGGCACTAGAATCCAACCACCAGGTATTAGAAGGAACTTCAAATAAGTTTGATTTAAAAATTGGAGAAGTATAATGAAAGATACCTTTATTTTCGAACCCAGCTTTACATTTCAAGCAATCTTTTTGATAATGTCCTTCTTTCTTACAGAAGTGGCATTTATCTACCTTTCTTTCCTTCTGATTATCATCAGTGACCTGTGCTACTTTAGCTGGTCCATTCTTCTTAAATTTATTGAATTTTAGTTTGATAACTTTACCAGCTCCTTGACCTACTAGATTTACTGAATGAACCCCTTGTGCCTTTAATCTTGTTTCCTCTTGAGTAAGCTTACTGGCCAATTCATTAACATCCCACTTATCCTTAATAGTGTTATAGTTAATTTGAAAAGGCGCATACTCTTGAGGCAATGAGTTCAAAATGAATTGTAGCAAAAATGAGTCATTCACAGTCATTCCTAGGGTCTTAAGTCTTGTTGCAATATTAGTCATATCAAGGACATGTTGTTGCATACTTCGCGACCCATCATACTTCATGGTCGTGAGTTCAGCCATTAGTGTCCCTGCAAATGACTTATCAGTGGAACGAAAGCGCTCTTCCACAAGCTTAAAATATTCTTTAGCAGTTACACTTTTTGGAAGAGTAGACTTAATGTTGTTGGCAATTGTCATTCGCATGAAACTAAGGCATAATATATTAGATCTATCCCATGCTTTATGTTTTGACTTCTCAGCCTCACTGCTCGTATCAGTAATGTCAGCAAGCTTTTCTTCTAACAACGCCAAGTAAAGATCCAAAACACCTAAATGGAAATTGACTTGTTCACGCCATTCAGAAAAGTTTAAACCATTAAAGATAGTAACAGCAGAAGCATGCGAATGAAGAGAAACAGCTGCAAATACATAAATGCTCCTAAATTAACAAATTCAGATAATTAAACACATAAAATATATTGTAGGTCTCCTTTGGGTAAACACAACAATATATACACATCATTATCATAATTAGAATGCTATTCAAACTTTATAAGGTATTTAATAAACTTTATTAAATATATATATATAGTATCTTTGGATATCCATATTACATTTGACAAGAACATATTATATTTCCTCCTTTATGTTTATTAGTTATAGAATATTAATCTACCTTTGGGCAAATTCTTAATTTCTAGCAACTAATAAATTTTTATGACCTAAACCATAGCATTCTATAAAATTTCATAAATTATGTGACCATATATTAAACTAGTTTGGCCACTTTGGTGACTTACTAACTAATTTAACCTTAATGTCATATAACTAAATAATTATACTATTAAAATAATTAATATACATATAACAAATTTTGAACAAAACATAATTAAAAACTTCATCAGGCCATTCAAAACATATGGCCCATTCAATAAACAAAGCTTCAAAACCTTCAATTGAAAAAGGAATTGTAACTTTGGTAATAGAAAACCATCTTTTTTATTTGAAAAGCAAAACATACGAGCCCTTTTTTATTGTTTATTAATTAATGGAAAACCATCCATTCGGCTGAAACTTGAAATTGTTTATCAATTCATTCGACCATTTTTTAAAATATCCAAATTAATGGCCAAAATTTGAAAAAAAATAACAACATTAATTCAATAAAACAGAACATGCATTCAACCAAATTTTTTTTAAATTAAAACTTAAAAACAATAATTTCAATCAACACCATAAACAATCATCAATCTTAAATCAATAATCAATCATAATATACGAACAAATTATTTATTCAAAACTCATGTTCTGATACCACATGTAAAACTAACATAATCATCATGTAAACAAACATGATCATAAAACATAGGATCTTAAATAAATAATTTGCTACATAAATAGAGTATAAAAATACTTACTTGATGCAGAATTCATCATATCGTAGAGAGACTTGAATCAAATTTTGGGTTTTAGTTAAACTGGTTTCTCTCCCTTAACTTTAATTTTCACGTAGCGGAGAATTATATGAATTTTAGTCTGCTAATCCTAATAGGTGGAGAAAGGACTAATTTATATATATTGATAGCTTTAAATCTGGTACGTCCATCAAATACTAAAATCAATAGCTTATATTTATTTCACTATTAAATAATAACCCTAACCAAATAGGAAACAAAATTAAATATTAAATATGAGCCTAAGCTTTCGGACCACATCTAACATGGCACCTACAATTTGAACACTATTATGTTGCCTCATGTTAGTAGTACTTTCCTTGAGATATAAATCTCAGTGGATGGAATACGCCATCTTTACAATATTTACTTTTAGCCATATATTTGATATAAGTTATTCTTAGTTTCATCATTTTCTTATTGCTCTTGAGGAGAAGAAATTAGGATCAAACTCAAAGTTAGAATTGAAGTACGACACCTACACTTGAAATATTATTATGTTGCCTTATGTTAGCTGTACTTTCCTTGATATCTAAATCTCATTAGATGGAATCTACCATCTTTATAGTATTTACTTTTAGCCATATGTTTGATATAGGTTATGCTTAGTTTCATATGAAATATATGTTATGATTAGTTTCATTTGAAATATAGGTTATGCTTAGTTTCATTTGAAATACAGGTTATGCTTAGTTTCTTTTGATTTTGCATCAAATAGATCATCATCATCATTATCTTGCTTTTCAATTTCTATTCAAAGTTTCAAATATACACACAACACCTCATCTCATGGTATTCTTGTTCTCTCATTTCTTTTATATTCTTCATTTTCTTCTTCTTCTTCTTCTTCTTCTTATTTTATTCGTTTCTTGATTATTTTTCGCTGGTTGTTTATTTTTAAAGATTAATATACAACTATGGGAAATTACTATAGAAAGTTTGTCAAGTATGTTCATGCTTCTTCTTTTTATTTCTATTCCTCTTGTTGGTCTTTACTACTTCTCTTTGAATATTTGTATTGCTTTCTCTATTAATTATTTAATAGGTATTATTGATTTTTGTTCTTTCATTTCCATTGGCTGGTGGATGCTCTAAATATCTTGTTTCCTCTGATAAATGCCTAAGTTTATTTTTTGATTGATTTATAATTTATTTATTGCTGATTTTTCATTTGATTGTGCATCTAATAGATCAACTAAGGCACACAAGTATGTAAAACTATTATATGATTCTACAACTGCTATCGGATGATTGGTTCATGCCACTTAATGTGGAAAATGCACCAGTTACTATATTTATTTAAGTATAATGCAGTTTGGTTCTCATAATCTATTACTATTATTATTATTCAAATCAAAACATTACCCATTTCCTCCATTATTATTATTATTATTATTATTATTATTATTTTCTTGTTGCTCAATTTCTTTTCAAAGTTTCAAATATAAACACAACACCTCATCTTATGGTATTCTTGTTCTCTCATTTCTTTTATATTCTTCTTCTTCTTATTATTATTTTATTTGTTCCTTAATTATTTTTTTGTTTGGTGGTTGTTTATTGTTAAAGATTAATATTCAACTATAAGAGATTGCTATAGAAAGTCTGCCAAGTATGCTCATGCTTCTTCTTCTGATTTCTGCTCCTATGGTTGGTCTTTACTACTCTTTTAAATATTTATGTTGCTTTCTCTATGAATTGTTTAATGGATATTATTGATTTTTGTTCTTTCATTTCCATTGGTTGGTGGATACTCTAAATATCTTATTTGCTCTGATAGATGCTTAAGTTTATTTTTTGATTAATTTATAATCTTTTTATTGTTGATTTCTATCATCATTGTGGTACAGCAGTGAGAGAAGGTAGTCAGTCATCTTCGCAGGTCTACATCTTGCTGCAAGATTTAGTTTTCTCTATTTTTTCAGTTCTAATTGTCTTATGTAAAAGTACTCTAGTTCATGAGTTGGAGCAAATTGTTGTACCTGTTAATTTTTGAATACTATGTAAAATTATTTTTATTTTATACAATTATATATATATATTTTATAAATGATCAGTTGTGGATTGTTATAGTTGTTGAATGAAAATTTTAATTGAAATTGAAATTAAGAATTTTGTTAAAGGCATCTAGATATATTAAAAAAATTTTAAATTAGAAATGGATTTCTTGTCATTGCTAAAATAAAAACAAAATTTATTTCTAAACTTAGAGATGTTAACCTTTAATACTAGAAATGGAATATAGTAATCCATTTCTAAATTAGAAACGGTAGAAATGGAAATAATTTCCATTTCTATTAGAAACAAAATTTTTTGTTAGAATTTTGTTTCTCAATTAGAAACGGAAAATTAACTTGTGTTTCTATTACGATTTACAATGCAAATTTCCATTTCTAAATCCGCTTCTAACATAATTAGAAATAGATTTTTAATATTAGAAACAAATTCTTCCGTTTCTAAATTGTATTTTTCTTGTAGTGAAAATTAGAATTTTAATTACTATACTAGACAATAAGATATTTCCATGAATTATACTATTCTCAAAATCATATTGATAGACCTTCTCTCAGAAACAATTATATTCATTGGTCTTCTTTTAATCCTTTAAAATAGTAGGATTTTTTTATTGAATTTTTAAAACTCTTATTGAAAAAATTAAAATAAGAATTTTACTGTACTAGTTGATAAGACATTTCCATAAATTACAATATTCTCAAAATTATATTGATTATTATCATATTGATAGATATTTTTCTTTTTAAAAAAATTACATTGATAGGCCTTCCCATATAACCTACAATTAAGGTGTGCAAAATTCGGGTAAAATTGTTTAATTGAACTGAACTGAGTCAAATTGGTTGGTTCGATTCGGTTATCTACAAAGTTAGTTCAGTCGCGATTATAGATAGCATAGAAGTTGGTTAATCGGTTCAGATTCGATTTTGAAAATAAGAAATCGAAAAAACTAAACCGATCAATATAATTAGTATTATGCATTTTATGTAATAAGGTAATATTTAAGGAATGAGGTTTTAACTTTTAAGTCCTTATTCATACTTCCCAACCCTAAATTTTCTACCCACCCGTCCAGCAGTCGGCTCCCTCTTTCCTATCACGATATGTCCTTCCTCTTCTCACAAAACCTCATTCCTCACAAAACTGTTGCCTTCACCATCGGTTATCATATTCATTTTCTCTTTCATTAGATTGCCTCAAGAATGGCCCATTCTTCAACTTCAACTATCAATAACCATATAACACTCTATGCTCATCTTCTTCTATTTAATGAGATCACCGCCCACTCTTTGCTCATCCTAACAAGTAGTGCTCAATTTCTCTTTGAAGACCTAACTTCCGTTAGAGGTATTTGAGGAATTTAAGTTTTGTTTAACCATATTAATCATTTTTAACTTAGGTATTTGAGGAATTTCTCCCTTATTAGTTATTATTTAGTTTCACATTCACAGTGTGATATGGTTGGGTCTTAGGTTATTTGTTTTTTTTTTTTTTGTCTATACTTCGTTTTATCTTAAATTCTCTGTGCAATTTTTATCTAAAAATTCCTTCAACTCTCTGTCTTAGGTTATTGTATTGTATTAATTTTTTTTAGATTTCATTTGTTATTAATTCCTTTGTTTTTATTAATAAAAATTCATTTGTTAATTAATAAAAATTCCTTTATATTAATTAATTAATATTTTAAGAGGTGTATTATATTTATTCATAAAAATTCCCTTATTCTTATTGATTTGTATGTAGAAACTTTTGATTTATGTATATTTCATACAATAATACATAAAATTATATCAAAGAATGTTATGCAAACCCATATAAATAAATTATTACTTGTTTCTTCTATATGCATTAAAAAACAAAACAAAAGTTGTTTGCAATCTTGTAAACAATTAAAACAGAAAGTGGGACATATTTTACTGTGAATATTTCTATAATCTCTAATTTTAGTTTTCAAGTTTCTTTATTGGTTGTAATATTTTGCTGCCTTCTACTAATTTTGCTTTATTCTGCTACTAGTGTTGTTTCTAATGCTAATTTGTTGGGTTGATCTGTTGGGGCTATTTCTGATGCTATTGTTTATGCTATTGTCTACTGTTGTATTTGTAAAATTTGTAGTGAAACTCTAGGTGAATTTGTGGTTTTTTTGTAGTTATTGTTGTAAATTTGTAACTATAAACATTTGGGATGTTTTATAATTTACATTCAATTCAAATTTAGCTAGGAAACATGAAGCCCATTTTGGCCTAGCCCATAATTCAGGCTTCAAATTGAAATAGTTAAGTAAAGCCTATAACCAATGTTAACCATTTTTACATGATCAAGATCATGGTCAATCTCTAATCTACCTTGGTTTTGACTTTAACAATCAATTTTCTATTACTAATATGTGTGTTTAAGTGTGATTTTAGTCAGGTATAAGACTATACTCTTTGGATGGAGTTATGGAGCTCAAAATATGGTCAAAATATAAAGGCAAGGATGCTCACGAATAGTGTCCCGATCGAGACCATTCTCATGAGCCAAATGAGGGCTGAATCAGGAATGGTAGTGACGGTCCAGGGCAATGTCCCATTTGTGACATTGATTGGTCACTTTTACAACGGTTATTTCAAAGCTCCAACAGCTACAGAATTAAAGGTCACGACCATGACATGGTATATCCCGACCGAGAGCCTCTCATTTTTCCTGCAAAAAGTGAAAGAAACATTCAATGACGATGGAGATTTATTGGGGACAAGAATTAAAGTTTCAATAGCCATATTTTGGCTCCTTCACTGTAAATACAAGCTTAAGACCTCATTTGAAGAGTTAGAGAGTTTGTGGAGAATATTTATTATAAAAATTCATTGAGCTAAATTTTAATTCTTTCACTTTTCCTTTTATATATTCATCTCTTGTAAATAAACTTTGAGTTATAACTTCTTATCCAGTGAGTGTGGGTGAGTGCTCTAGCTTAAGATTTCTCTTCTTTTTGTTTCTTAAAATTAAAAAAGGAAAGTGAGGTTCTAAGTAGAGGAATTGGTTTAAGTGTTTATCATTAAAATACTTGGGTTTTTGGTTTTAAGAGTGAGCCAAGAAGACTCTTTGTGTAAGGTTTAAGTGTGAGCCTTGAAAATGCTTGGGAAAAGGTTTTAAGTGAGTGTTGAAAACTCAAGTTGTAATGGTTTGAGTTGAGTCTTGAAAAATTCGTGTAAACTCAATCTAGTGGAATAGATTGGAGTGGGTGTTGAAAATCCTAACTTAAGGATAAGTTAGGTGGAGACGTTGGATTGTTGAAAATTTGAACTCTTTAAATTCTTGTGTTCATCTCTTTCTCTCAATCATTCTTTTAATTTTCTTAATCTTTCATTAGCCATATTCACCCTCCTCTAGGGCTTTTTTAATTGGTATCAAAGCTTGGGTTCTAAGTACTTAATAGCTAAAATTCAAGATAATAGGGAGTGAATTTCTTTCTTTCCAAATCTATAGACCCTTCTTTGATGGGAGTGGCTATCCTTTTGAAAAAAAAAATGGAGCTCTATATTGATAGTGATCCCATTAGACTATGGGATGTAATCTTAAGTGGATGGAACCCTCCCATGAAGATGGTGAATGATAACCACATTCTAAAGGAGAGAAATGAGTGGTCTCTAGAAAAAAAAAAAGGAGGAGAACCATGAGAACAAAAGGGCCATGTTAGTTCTTATTGCTTCCATGTTAAAAGAGGAAGGAGGCAAACTTCAACATTGCATTTTGGATAAGGAGATGTACAAGACATTGGAAAACCATTATGAAGGCAATGTGTAAGTAAGAAGCATGAAAGTTCAACTTCATGTCTATGAGTATGAACTTTTCAAGATGAAGCCTTATGAAAGCATCATCAAAATGATAAATCGGTTGAATGCCCTCTTGACAACCTTGAGGAATTTGGGAAAGTATTACTCTAAAGAAGAAGTCAACTCCAAGATTCTAAGAGTGCTACCCAAGAAGGATTGGGAGTCAAGGGTGACTTTAATTGAAGAATCTCATGATCTCTCCAAGCTTTCAACCAACTTCCTCATTAGTAAGCTTCTCACTCATGAGCTTACCTTGAGGCAAAGGGAAGAGGAACAAGAAGACAAAGAAAAGAAGAAGAGCCTTACAATCAAAGCATCACAAGACTCAAGTGATAAAAGTGAACTTAAAGACTCAAGTGAAGATAATGAGGGAATTGCATCCTTCACAAAGTACTTTATGGAGCATTTGAGAAAGAAAAACTTACATAAGCACAAGGAATCCAAGAGAGGTGGATACAAGAAGGTCAAGAAAATCATATACTTCAAGTGCAAGAGGTCTGGTCACATTCAAGATGAATGTCCCAAGCTCAAGCACAAGCACATGGGAGCAAAGGAGAGGAGAAGAGCTTTCAAAGCCAGTTGGGATGACTCATTCCTACTTGAGATGGGGGAGGAGCAATAAAAGGCATCAAACCTTTGCTTCATGGCCTTAGAGTACAAATTTGAGGTACCTCTCTTATGTAACTCTTCTTGTGAAAATTCTTCTGATGATTTGTGCTTTAATGAGCTTGATGATGATAATGAACTTGATGATGATAGCTCCTTATTAAGAAACTAATTTTAAAATGTCAGGAGTTGCATTCTAATAAAAAGTTTTATAAGTAAAATTTTTCAAAAGTTATCCAAAAATTTTAAGGATTTGAAATTGGAATTTTCAAATATTAATTCTTCAAATGAAAAATTAACTCTTGACTTGAAAGCATTGATTTCTTTGAAAGAAAATCTTAACAATATTAAGAAAGATAATGAGTTACTTTCAGAAGAGATTTTAGAATGCAAAAGCACATTTTTTAATTTCAAAGAGGAAAAGAGACCCTTGATCATCTTTTAGATAGGCAAAGGCCTTATGGTTTGACATATGAACTTAGTTTTTCAAATAGAGCTTTTACATCATCAAGTCCCCCAAAATTTTTCAAAGCTACTCTTGCTTCTTCCCCATTCCTTGTAAAAGCACTAAAGCTCAAGATTCTAAGACTATGAGTCTTAAGAATCCAAATGCCAATGGAAAGCCTCTAAAGGCTAATATTTCCAAGGCTCAAGGTTTCAAGGCTAAGGCTAAGAAACCTTAACCATATCAGGCATTCATGTATCACAATAAAAGGCGCGCACACACATGTTAGACCTAAAAAATATATGCATTATTGTGATTGTGAGATGCATACTACTACTAGACCATTTGTGTTTAGGAAATCCACCAACCACCTTAGCCTTGATTCATTTTCAAAGGTTGGTAGGCAAAATAGACTTTCAAAAGTCAAATGCTTTTATTACTTGAAATTAGGACACACTAACAATGTGTGTTACTATAGAAAACTTCTTTCAACCTTCTACCCATGGACTACTTTGAGAGTCATAAACCTAGACCAAATAAGGTTTGAGTTCAAAAGGATGTTTGATGATTCTTATTTTTTTGTTTTATGCCAATTATTGATAAAAAAATTGATAAAATTAATTTACTTAGCTTATCAATAAACTTGCACACATCAAAATGTCCAAAGAAAATTTGACCCTTTGCATGATTAATAATAATTCTCAAATTGCATGATCTTAGAATATTATTTTCCATTATCTTTCAATTTTTTTTTTCATTTGGTATTCTTCATTTGACATCAATCTTAATATGTCTTATCTCTTAGGACACTCTTTGGACTACATAGTGTGAATCATAATTACTTTTTTCAATGATTTTATATGTGTTATGCTTTGCACATGTTTCTACTTATTATTTGAAATCATGATTATTTTTTCCGTTCCTTTCCATTTAAGTATCATTTTGTATTCTCCCTTCTTTGTTTCCTCCTTTTTTTCACTTTGACAAAGGGGGAGAGAAATATGACATTTTGAATGATAATGAACATGCTTGAATTATGAATAGAATGCCAAAAAGGGGGAAAATAATTTTTTATTATAATTAAGTGATATTTGACATGTTTTACTCACCTTAGCATATATTGAGGGGGAGAAATTTTGGAACTCCTTGGTATATGAGTGACGTGGAGTATCATAAAATAAATGCATACACATGAACCTATTGATTTTTAATTATCATTCAAAAACTGACTGTCAAAGTCAAAAAGGAGGAGATTGTTGACCCTTTGTATGATCAAGGTCATGGTTAATCTCTAATCAACCTTGATTTTGACTTTAATAATTAATTTTGTATTGCTAATATGTGTGTTTAAGTGTGATTTTAGCATGAATAAGACTATTCTCATTGGATGGAGTTATGGAGCTCAAAATGTGCCCAAAATATGAAGGCAAGGATGCCCACAAATAGTGTACCGATTGGGACCATTCTTATGAGCCAAATGAGAGATGAATCAGGAATGGCAGTGACGGTCTAGGGTAATGTCCCGGTCATGACATTGACTGGTCACTTTTACAATGGTTATTTTAAAGCTTCAACGGCTACAAAATTAAGGGTCACAATCATGACATGGTATATCCTGATCAGGAGCCTCATTTTTCCTGCAAAAAGTTAAAGAAACATTAAATGAATATGAAAGTTTGCTGGGGACAAAAATCAAAGTTCCAACAGCCATATTTTGGCTCCTCTACTATAAATACAAGCTTAAGACCTCATTTGAAGAGTTAGAGAGTTTGTGGAGAAAATTCATTATGAAAATTCATTGAGCTAAATTTTAATTCTTTCACTTTTCCTTTTATATATTCATCTTTTATAAATAAACTCTTGTTGAGTTTATACTACTCATCTAGTGAGTGTGGGTGAGTGGTCTAGCTTAGGATTTCTCTTCTTCTTATTTCTTGGGATTAAGAAAGGAAAGTGAGGTTCTAAATAGAGGAATTGGTTTAAGTGTTTACCATTAAAATGCTTGGGATTTTGGTTTTAAAAGTGAGCCAAGAAAACTCTTTGTGTAAGGTTTAAGTGTGAGTCTTGAAAACACTTAGAAAAAAGCTTTAAGTGAGCCTTGAAAACTCAAGTTGTAAATGTTTGAGTTGAGCCTTGAAAAACTATTGTGTAAATTCGATATAGTGGAATAGATTGGAGTGGATGTTGAAAATCCTAACTTGGGAATAAGTTAGGTGAGGATGAGATGTACGATTATTGAGAATCTGAACTTCTTAAATTCTTATGGTCGTCTCTTTCTCACAATCATTCTTTAAATTTGCTTTTAATTTTCTTAATCTTTCACTAGCCCTATACACCTCTCTCTAGGGTTCTTTAAATCGACTTAACTGAACAAAAAATTTGGGCTCAGTTCATCTCAATTTTTCCCCTATAATCAGTTTGGTTCAGTTATAAATTCTATAGCATTTGTTTTGGTCGGCTTTTCACATTTTTAACCGAATCGAACTGACCAATGCTCACCCATACCTACGATAACAGTAAAATTCCTTATTTAAATTTTAAAATTAGAAGTTACTTGTTTAAAAAACAATGATTTTAATTACTATACTAGAGGATAAGATTTTTTCACAAATTATAATATTCTCAAAAATTAGATTGATTATTATCATATTAATATACCTTCTTTCAAAGAAAATTATATTGATAGTTTTAATCTTTTAATATCAATAAAATTAATAGCAAATTAAGAAAGTATGAATTGTGTTTTTTTTTTAATTGAAAATGAGTTGAAATTCTATTTTGGCCTAATTACTCAAAAAAAAAAAAAATTGAACAAATTTTGATAATTTTAACATGTTCTTTCAATTTTTATTTAAAAAGTTTCGAACTTTATATCTTTTAACAATTTTAGTACATTCTTTTAGCATTTATAAAAAAAAAATCATACATTTTACAATTTTTAACAATTTTAACATATTCTTTTAAAAATTTATCAAAAAATTGTTAAAACTTGTAAAGTTCAGAATTTTTATAAATGATTAGGTCAATATTAAATTATATGTTCAATCAATTTTTTCAACATCTTATAAATATATTGTAATAACGCATGTTGATATGGCAAGAAATTTATTTTAGTTAAAACAAGAGATTTTAATGAGTTAGAAAAAGTTTCTAAATCATATACCATTTAAAATAAAAAATCGTATTTCAATTTTGTATAGATTTGGAATTACCTATATGATGCTAAAATGAATTTTTCAATTAAAAATGTGTTAAAGTTACTAAAAGGTGTAAAATTTACAATTTCAAAGTGAAAAAGATATTTCAGTGTCATATAGACTATTGAAAACTTATGACAAATTAAAATATTATACTTCTTATTGTAAGGTGGTATATTTCAAGGAGAAAATTTTTGTTAACTCATTACATTCTCGTTTTTTTAAATTCTATTAGTTTGATATAATATCAACGTAATATTTTATTAGATGCTAAAATATTGATTAAACAAATATAGTTTAATATTAAAATATAATTTTTTTTATTAAATATACTAAAATTGTTAAAAACTATAAAATTTATGATTTTTTACAAAATATAAAAAAAATGTATTAAAATTGTTAAAATATGTTAAGTTCAATATTTTTTAAGTCAATGTTAAAAGAATATGATAAAATTGTTAAAATTTATAAATTTTAAAATTTTTTACAATAATTACACCTTTTATTTTTTTTATAAAGATAATAAAAAAAAAAGATAGTATGAGATAGACTATTTTAAAATGTTAATCTATATAATAGGTGGTCGGTTCCGTAGAATATAAACATATAATTACAATAAGTGAGATGGTTTTAAAAAATTTATAATACAATATCATAAAAGGCATAGAATATATATTTAGGAATAAATATAAAAAAGTACCTTGTGATTAGATATATTTTTATTTAAAGGTTTGTAGTTTTTTTTGTAACATTTGAAAGTACGAAATTTTATTTTTTAACACTTTAATACCCTATCAATAAATAATGTCATTATTTTGTAATAAAAATCTAACATAACATTCTCTTTTAATAATACAAATGTTTTACAGATAATTTACCATCAATATAACTATTTATATACTTTTAAAAATATTATAAATTTATTTTAAATGTTATTCCTTTTTATTTATAATAAAATTAAAAATACATTTTATTTTTATTTATTGTGAATTTATTTTAGTTAGTTCAATACTATACTACTTAGTAAATAATTTTACTATTAAAAAAATTTATATTATTTTAATAATTTATCATATATTTTTAACATTAATACTGAGTATAATATTAAAATATAAGTAAAATTAAGATATATACTCTTAAAAATGCATTTGGATCGGGGTTAAAGATATGAAGTGTAATAGTTACATGTACGACTATTAAGGGAGTAATAGTTAAAGGTGTAAAAAAGCTGTTAATATAAATGAAATAATTAAAATAATATAAATAAATAAATTATTGAATTTTGATAAATAATAAAATTAATTTTAAAAAATCAAATAATTTAAAAATTATTAAAAAATTTATGAAAATAAAGTTACATAATATATATTTGTACTTTCCTACACATAAAAAAAATAAAGAGAAATAATTAATTTATACATTTTTTATAGATTTGATTTATATTTCATTAATGTAAAAAAAATTAAGAAAATTAATTATGAATAAATATAAAATAATAGAAAAATAGAATATTGAATAAAATAAATTTTTACATATTTTTACCTCATCCCCAACTGGGTTAACAAAAAAAAATATAGAAATGAGGTTAACTATTAGAAAAAATTATCAAATCCATCCCAAAATTTGGCCCAATTTTCAATTATATCATATTCTCAAAGTTTTATCAATTCAGCTATTCAACTTGTATCAATTCTATCCTATTTTAATTTTAGGGTCTAAATATATTTTAAAAATTACTTTTAGATCCTTATAAATAAATTTATTTATTAAATTTTTTCTTTTATTTTTAACCAAAAATAAAACATAAAATATATTTTCAAATGTTAATTTTACTAACTTCAAAAGAACCTCAAAAATTATTTTTGAAATATTTTTATAAAATTAATTTTTTATTCATATTTTAATTTTTCTAAAACTTACTTCGTGAGTTTCAATTATATTATTTAAAATTTCTAATAAAGATTGAAGACAAATATAAAAATTTATTTATTAATAATAAAAAATTTATTATTTTGAAATATTTTCTAATAATAAATTTGTTTTTCAAATCTCTCAATACAAAAGATACAACTAATAAATCAATTATTATATACTTTAATATTAATAGGGATAAAAATATAAAGGAAGTTTTTTAAACAATCACTATAAAAAACAATGGAACTTTTAAGATTTTTTTTCTAAATTTTTTTCCTATAATCATATTTTTAATATACGTTAACTGATACAATACCAATGTCAATAATCTATAAGATGTTACAGATTAACCATATTGACTAAGTGATATGTAGTTGTCTGGATATAAAAAAAGTTGTTGAAATAGATTATTGACATTGAAAATATCTTTTTTTTTAAAAAAAAAAAAACTTCTTAAAATTTTCATTATTTTCGATACTGATAGTTAAAAAAAAACCTTTCTTTATATTTTTATTCTTATTAATATTATTGTATATAATAATAAATTTATAAGTTATGTTTTTTTGTATTGCAAGATTTTTAAAAAATTTTATTTTTTCAAAAATAATTTATTATTAGAAAAATAATTTTTTAGTCTTTAAAAAATAAATTTTGTTATTTGTGTTCAATTTTTATTAGAAAATTTTAAATAATATGATTTAAATTAAAAAAATAAGTTTTAGAAAATTAAAATATGAAGACTTTCATATGCAAAATAATATAAAAAATTAATTTTAAGAAAGTATTTTAAAATTAATTTTTGAAGTTATTTTGAAAATAGTAAGGTTAACATTTGAAAATATTTTTTTTTATTTTATTTTTTGTTAAAAGATAAAAGAAAAGGATTTTAAATATATTTATTTTAGGGATAAGTACAAAAAAGTACCATGTGGTTTAACGCTTTTTCACTTCAAGTCATGTGATTATTTTCGTGACACTTCAGTACCCTGTAGATGTTGGCTTGCTGATGTGGACGCTGACATCAACATCCACGTCGGCATAGTTAATGTTGTTAGTGAATTTAACCTAAATTTGCTAATGGCAAATACCACATGGTACTGAAATGTTACGAAAAAAATTATATAGCTCGAAGTGAAAAAACGCTAAACCACATTGTATTTTTTTTGTTCTTACCCTTAAAAATAAATCCAACAATTATAATTTTATTTGTGTAAATATAAATATTTATACTATAGCAAGAGAGTTAAATAGCTAAATTTATATAATTTTGAAATAGAATATAATTAAAAATTAAATTAAAATTCAGGATATATTTGATGATTATCCCTAACTATTAAGGGGTTAACTTGGTAAAATCTAAGTAACTTCGATTCAAACGCGCCCTAATCACATTATATTTTACTGCAGTTTTCTCGCTTATCTATCCTCGCCAACAAAATATCTAAACGCAAGCTATAAAATCATTTGACAATTTTTTTTTTTTTGGCCAATGCCCATAATTTTATGTGTCAGCTGGACTAAAAGAGCGGCGTATAAATGCCTTGTGGACGGCAAGTCCACCTTCCTGTCATGTTGCCTCTCCTGTTAGGAAGCGGTAACGTCCGCGTGTTGGTTTGAAAATGACGGGAACTGATAACTGACCTAAGTCTTTCATTAATAGAAGGCATCGACCAGTATGAAATTCATTAGACATGGCATCAATGGAATTGGCAAGCAACCCGATCCTCATTGCAGCTTTAGCTGTAATCCCATCTCTACTGGTATTCCAAATCCTCACCAGAAAATGGAGAGGAAAGAAGTTGAAGTACCATCCAATTGGTGGCACTGTCTTTAATCAGCTCCTCAATTTCAATAGGCTGCACCATTATATGACTGATCTTGCTGCCAAGTACAGAACTTACAGGCTCATCGGCCCTTTCAGAAGTGAAATTTACACTTCTGACCCACTAAATGTTGAGTATATACTCAAAACTAACTTCCAAAACTATGGCAAGGTATATATTCTTCCACCTTCAACTTGATTTTTTTTAAAAAAATTTTGTAGTTCTTCTTCATTTCCCTTAGTTTTTTTATTTTTTTTTAATTTCTTACTATGATGCAAAGGAATGGAAGTGTTTGATTATTAAAAAAAAAAGTATCAGTAGATACGAAAATCGCTTCCTGGGTCATCACCCCAAGTACGGGGTGAGCTTTTGGTGTTGTTTTTGGCTCAATTGGTAACACTTGCAAGGAATTCTGTGGAGAGGTCTTGAATTCTAATTCCAAAAGTTGGAAAAAAAAAAAAAAGAGAGGAAGAAACCCTAGTATAAGAATTCAGTGGTAGATTGTGTTTGTGGTGCATAGTTACAATTTCGAGTAGTTTCCCAGCGAATAATGATGAGGGATTTCAAGCTTTTTTTTTTTTTTTGATGATTTACTGAATTGTTGGACCCTTTGAGCAGGGTGAGTATAATTACAACAATTTGAGGGACCTACTAGGTGATGGAATTTTCACAGTTGATGGAGAGAAATGGCGCCAACAAAGGAAGATTTCAAGCTATGAATTCTCTACAAGGGTATTGAGGGACTTCAGCAGTGTTGTTTTCAGAAAAAATGTGGTAAAACTTGCAGATATAGTGTCTGAAGCTGCAAAATCCAACCAGTCAATGGATATACAGGTTGGGCGTCGGTAACTTAATAAGATGTTTTGAATTCTGTTGCTCTCTCTCTCTCTCTCTCTCTCTCTCTCTATATATATATATATATATATATATACATATATATATAATACAACCATATATGCAGGACCTATTTATGAAATCAACCTTGGACTCAATATTCAAAGTTGCATTTGGAACTGACTTAGACAGCATGTGTGGATCAAATGAAGAAGGAATCATCTTTTCCAATGCTTTTGACAATGCAAGTGCAATGACCCTTTGGCGGTATGTTGATGTCTTCTGGAAAATCAAAAGGTATCTGAATATTGGATCTGAAGCTGAGCTAAAGAAAAATATCAGTGTGGTTGATGATTTTGTGTATAAGTTAATTGGTAGTAAAATTGAGCAAATGAACAAATTCAACAAAGATACCTCTGTAAGTGACCTCTTGATTTCCTTTTTTGGGTTATTTCTTTCCTGATTCAAAATGGAAATATGAATTTACTTTATATCTACCATAGGTAAAGAAAGATGACATTTTATCAAGGTTCCTGCAAGTGAATGTGACTGATACAACATATCTTAGAGATATCATTCTTAACTTCGTGATTGCTGGCAAAGACACAACTGCAGCCACTCTATCTTGGTTCATCTATGCACTCTGCCAATATCCTGATGTGCAGGAAAAGGTTGCAAACGAAGTAAGGGAAATTTCAAAAGTGAAAGAAATTATGAACATTGCAGAATTTGCAGCTAGCATTGATGAAGAAGCTTTAGAAAAGATGCATTATCTACATGCAGCTATAACAGAGACACTTAGACTTTATCCAGCAGTGCCAGTGGTAAGGATCAGTTTTTTTGCCACAAAATTTCTATGAATTTGTATGTGCGGGTTCAGTTATAAGCAAATTATTCTTGCGTACAGCAGGTTATAACATGCTTATTTTCACATGAACCAAAACAAATTCTACGCTGTGTTTTATTCATTTCAAACCAACAGAAGCTAAGACAAGTTTGTTCTATGCCTGTAAAAGAAAAGGCTACTAATCTTACAACAATTTACCAAGGAGCTCTCTATGAATAGTAATAAAAGAAACTGACACAAACGCTAATAAAGCATAGAATAGAAACCAGAGAGCATGCAAAACAGAAATACACCTCAATACCACAGTTCATGTGGAATTCTGTGAGCTGTTGGTCCCCCTACAGTTAATTTGCTAGTTATAAATTCCCGTACTCATGTTCTTGACATCAGGAGTAATTATTTTCACTATCTGTGATGTGACAAGTTTTTTCTCTCTAAAGGTTTATGTTTGTAAGCATACAAAGATAACGTCAGGCTATAGACTTCAGAGATTTCTTTTGAAGATGAGCTTTGACTACCTCTACCAGAACGTTTCATTTACTCTCCATCCGATCTCTTCTGAAGCAACAAGGTCCAGACTGACTTTATAATAGAGCTTGCAAAGGAATGATGACTTCCTGTTTCTGTGAATTTGTTACAAAAACCACATTCATGATCATTGCAATACTTTGTATAGTTTGATTGATTTATTTTGATGCTATTGATGATTGTATACAGATTCTGCAGTAAGTTCAACAGTGGTACATCTTAGACTCTTGCTGTCTACTCAATATTGCTGTTTTTTTTTTTTTTTGATTAAAATTTGAGGGGAAAAACTAACTTTAATGATTTTTAAAGGCGGGTGAAAAAAACGTTTTCCTTCTTTAATAAACACTGGCTGACAATTCAAGATTTGTCCTGCTGCCTGCTGGTTGTAATTTTCATATCTCAATATCTGTACTCTACAGGATGCAAAGATTTGCTTTTCTGATGATATTCTGCCAGATGGATTTAGTGTGAAGAAAGGGGATATGGTGTCTTACCAACCTTATGCAATGGGCAGGATGAAATTTATTTGGGGTGATGATGCCGAGGTATATAAACCAGAGAGATGGCTGAATGAGGATGGTGTGTTTCAGCAAGAGAACCCTTTCAAGTTTACTGCCTTCCAGGTTAGTTCAAACGAAAACATATGCCTGAATCCTGGTTCTCTTGGCTTGGCTGCATTCAAATTATTGTTCTATCACTTGTAATGTCATGTTATGCCATACGAAACATCAGTAATTTTGCCTTTAATGCAAGCTTAACTTTTTTTGATGGATTCTACTGGACCAACAAGCTAAAATTAAGCTTCTACTTGTTATCAGGCAGGCCCAAGAATTTGTCTGGGCAAGGAATTTGCTTATAGACAAATGAAAATTTTCTCAGCTGTCTTGTTGGGTTGTTTCATTTTCAAACTGAGTGACAAAAACAGAACTGTCAACTACCGAACAATGATTAATCTTCACATTGCTGGCGGCCTCCATGTTAATGCATTCCACAGATGTGAAGAAATATGATATTGTTTTCATTGTATAATCTTCTATGCAAGTAAAGCAAAGTCGTGAGAATTTGTACTCCGCAAAGGATACAACATATGAGCTTTACTTTTAGACATTCTTAAAGCAATATCATATATATCAGTATTAGAATTTCCATTGTGTTGTTTTCTTCAACGATATGATATATTTCATATTTTAGAAGCAAAATTATAAGAGCTTTGGCATAATTTGCCTATGGATTGTAAAATCGAATAGTGTCAAACATAAACACTTGATTGGTCATAAAGTTGATCGTAAAGCAGCACAGTTAATTTTTTCATTCAATATATTCCCACTAAAAATGAATTCTTACAATTGATTGTTAGCTCGAATTATATGATCATTAATGTTGTTAGTATATGCTATTCTCATAGTTGCTATCTCATTCATTAAATTAGCCCTATGAGCTTGTTGTGTAGATGTATGTATTCTTATCGAAGTTCTTATTGAATATACCATTATTATATTTGATGAACAACAAAGAACGGAAAGAAAGTAGATTATTATTGCATATGAATATCTCTATATGTAAGAGTTACAAACAAATTTGCTTGTATGTAAAAAAATTATATATTACAGTTTATTGTTGTGAGACATTGTTTTATGTTTTTTGATGAGTAATATAATATTTAGCTGAGTAAGTTGTTTTTTTTTTTATATGATTACTGAATGACACTTGTTAAATTTTGAATTATTTTTACATTTTATTGTTGTGACATGTTGTTTTATATTTTTTATTAGTAATATAATATTTAGTTGAGTAAGCTGTTATTTATATTTAAATGATTATTGAATAACATTTGTTAAATTAGAAATTTTTTTACATCCAACATTATTTTGATTTTATTTTTTTGAAAGGAAAAAATTATTTATATATAATATTTTTACATGGTTTCTCATACTTATTTATAGATAAATCATGCCATAACTTTTTTTTTTTTTTAATGTTTACTCTACTTTTAGAGGTATATTTATTTTATGTAGTTAATTTAATTATTTACAAAATATAGTTTATTTTCTAATATAAAATTTCCTTAATTATATTGTTTAGTTGGGATGTCGTTTTGATATGACCAATATATATAATGTTTTAAATATTTAAAAAAGATTGATATAGATGTATGTATTATAAAAAATCATTCAATGAAAATTAAAATATGCTATAGAATCGGTAATGCGTAAATAATGAGAGATGTATATTAGAACATATTTTTAATAAATATGAAAAATTAACAACTTATTATTTTCTGTTTAGCAATTCTATTTATCGTAAAGTTTAAATAATTTGTATCATTGAGGTTTTTTTTTAGTTGTACCATTGAGTATTGACAAAAGTTTATTTGATACTTGTGATTCATTAGGAATTTTTATTTTGACATTGGCTATTTTCCAAAAAATATTTTTAATTTTTAATTCTTAAGAGGGAACAATAATTTATAAATTTTAGTAGAATTTAAAAGGTTTTGCATCATCATAATTTTTGTAAATAGGTAATAAAAATTTATGAAAGAAGACAAAAACAACGCATTTCCTGAAGTACCAAGAAATGCCACTACATATTTTGCATGCATATGTCATAGGCATCTGATCCACTACAACACTAAACATAATCTTTAGTTATGATCAATTTTAAAAATTTATCAACTATACTTATCACATGTACTATTTTCTTTCTTAAAAAAAAATTATTTTACTTATGAGTTATTCAAAAACAATTAAATATATTTTAACTTCCATACAAAGTAAAATTAGTTAGTTATTAATTTAAAAATGTTGGCAAATTTTTAATTAATTTTTATAATTTCAAAAAAAAAAATCTATACATAATTATTATTTTTAAGCATATTATTATTATTATTATTATTATTAGTACTAATACTACTGCAACTTCTACTAATACTTGATAAAGTTTCAACTAAAGTAACGTGGAAATAGATCCACTTAGCCTGATATTTATTGGTCACACCAAATCTATTATATTTCAATCCATCTTTTTGTTTCTTTTCCATCAATTTATCTCCATCTTTTATGTTCTTCGCATTCTTCTTGTTGTTAATACTTGTTCTTATAATAATAGTAACTACTCTTTGTATTTTTATTTTTTTTCCTGAAAATACACATTCATCTTCAAAATATTGTAATTTATTACAGACCTTTTTATAAAATATCACAATTAAATTTCAAAATATTATTTTTTTTAAAAAATATCACGAATGAATATTTTTTCATGAGAATATCACGATAAATTCAATTTATTAACAAATCAAATTACGCCAAGCCAACTGCTAGTTTTGACGAGCCCAGTTTATATTTTTTAATGAGTAATATAATATTTAGTTGAGTAAACTGTTTTTTATATTTAAATTATTATTGAATAATATTTGTGAAATTAAAAATTTTTTTACACGTAAAATTATTTTAATTTTATTTTTTTAAACGAAAAATTATTTATATATAATTTTTTAAATAGTTTTTTTATACTTAATCATAGAGAAATCATGCCATAACTTTATTTTTTTTATGTCTACTCTACTTTTAGAGCTATATTTATTTATGTAATTAATTTAATTATTTACAAAATATAGTTTATTTTTTTAATATAAATTTTCCTTAATTATTTTGTTTAGTAGGGATGTGATTTTTGATATGATCAATAAAACAATTATACAATAGAATTATAGGTAATGTTTGAACTATTAAAAAAATATTGAAATGGTAATATGTAAATAATGAGACATGTATATTGGAAATTTTTTTTTATAAATATGAAAAAAATTAACCACTTATAATTTTATGTTTTGCAATTCTATTTATTGCAAAGTTCAAATAATTTGTATCATTGAGTTTTTTTTTAATAGTTGTACCATTGAGTATTAATAAAAGTTTATTTGATACTTGTTATTCATTGAGATTTTTTTTTGACATTGGCTATTTTCCAATAAATATTTTTAATTTCTAATTTTTAGGAGGAAACAATAATTTAGAAATTTTAGTAAAATTTAAAAGTTTTTACGTTAGATCATCTGAATTTTTTTTTAAAGTGAATATGTTGTAGTTAATTTCTCTATTTTTTGGCCTAAACACATATGCAAACATTTATCAATAAACAAAAAATATAAATAAGCAGCAAAATTTTTTGAAAGAAGACAAAAACAACATAAAATTTCCTCAAGTACTAGAAAACATCACTATATATTTTGCATGTATTTGTCATGGGCATCTGATCTACCACAACACTAAATATAATCGTTAGCAATGACCAATTGAAAAATTTATCAACTGTACTCATTATATGTAGTTCTCTTTTTTTTTTTTCCCTTAAAAAAATTATTTTAATTATAAGTTATTCCAAAACAATTAAATTTATTTTAACTTCCATACAAACTAAAATTAGTTACTTCTTAATTTAAAAATGTTGACAAATTTTTAATTAATTTTTTATAATTTCAGAAAAATGATCACTACATAATTATTATCTTAAAGCATACTACTACTACTACTATTATTACTTGATAAAATTTCGACTAAAGTAAAGTAGAAATAGACCCACTTAGCTTAATATTTATTGATTAGACCAAATTTTATTGCATTTCAATCTTTTTTTTTTGTTTTTTTCCATCAATCTATCTCACCTTTTATGTTTTTCATATTCTTTTTATTGTTAAGACTCGTTCTCATAATAATAATAACTACTCTTTATATTTTTATCTTTTTTCTGAAAATACACATTTTTCTTTAAAATATCGTGATTTAATTTCAAAATATCGTTTATCAAAAAAAAAAAAAAATCAAAATATCACAATTTTTTTATAAAAGATCACAATTAAATTTTAAAACATTGTCTTTTTTTTTTTAAATATCATAAATGAGTATTTTTTCATGAGAATATAATAATAAATTCAATTATCAACAAATCAAATCACGTCATGCTAACTGCTAACTTTGACATGCTAGCTTATTTAGCTTTTGCATATATAATTCCTATGAATATGCTGATATTACTAATAATTCTCTAACTCTTAATCTATGAATGTTAAAAAGATGTGTCAAAAATATAAAAGCAGTACTAATTAGATACCAAAAATATGACTTAACAAAGTCCTAATTCAAATTAATTGAGGTCGACTCTATGACTTTTTTTTTTTTTCCTATTATAAGCGACATCTTGAAGATCTATAGAGCCAATAAATAACTTTGTACCACCTTCCCCTGAATGAATTTAGATTTATTTCTACATTTTTTTTATCCCATGTATTCTAAAATTACCAATACTTATGAATAGGTTCATAAGTTTGAAACATCTTAATTTATTTTTCCTCAACAAATAAATAGCTAGGTGAGAAAATATAAGCAAATAGATAGGGAATATGTTTTTAGTATATAAAAAATAGAGGAAATTAAAAAAAAATAGCATGTTTGACCAGATTTTTTTTATAGTCCCACATTTTTATTTTTACAAAATTGATTTTAGCGTTTTCAATTTTGACTTGCATTTTTTTTATCTTTCAAAAATAACTTTCGCCGTATTTTTTTTATAGCAGGCTCTGCAGGTTCGAGTAACTAACTGATAGTTTCTCCATCAAATTTGTGATCGAACTCTCTTGTCCATGATGCATATCTGATGAGATCGAAACACCATCGATCTGACGAAGCAGCTCCGATGGGATCGAAACACCACTGATCACATCTCATGCAACACTCACCGATGGCATCTCATGCAACACTCAACGATGGCATCTCATGCAACACTCACCCATCTCATGCCTCTCTCCACTCCACGCGCCGGTCTCTTCCAGAAATCCGGCGTTACACAAATGGAACGATTTGTACTGACCAGCAAGTCCAGAACGAGTAGGTTCGTTAGAGTGACGGCTTCTGTTTTTGATAATAATAGGAGGAATGGCGATTCGTATCTTGACATGTGGAAGAACGCCGTCGATCGTGAGAAGAAGTTCGTCGAGTTTCAGAAACTCGCGAAAAGGTTTGGTAATGAGGAAAATGATGGTGTTGATGTCGGGAGAGATGTTGTTGATGCCAAGAAAAAAAACAAAGGATTTCAATAAGACTATGGATTATTCTAAAGAGGAAAGAGACTAGATTCACCCATTGCAGGTTGTTGATCATGCTGCGGTGGCAATCGCGGCTGCTCGTGCTATTCTTAAGGAGAGGGGGTCGGGGAATGCTGAGGTGTCGAATGCAGGTAGTCTTTTTTTTTGCTTTTGTTTATTACATATTGATTTTTCCTTGCATTTGTACATTTTACATTAGGCTGGTGCTTTGGAGAATATCGTCAAGACATCTCAGCTTGAGATCATTGAACTGCAGCATACCGTGGAGGAATTAAGGTACTTTTAGTGAGTCTGAACTCATAAGGCTGCTTATCGGTAGCAAATCTGTATCATGTATCATGTACTTACCAGATAGTTCTCTTTTTATGTTCCATGTTACTGTGTTAAGGGCAGAGGTGCATTTACTTAAAGAGCGTGTAGAGGCTCAGTCAAAAGAACTGGGCAATAGAACGCATGGAATTGAGGAACTTGAAGAAAAGGAGAGAGCGGCAAATGAAAGTGTAAGTTGTTAATGCTTTGTCAAAATTCAGTATGTAGTACTACTGACCTCATGTGAATTTTAGGTGTGAAAGTTGGACTAGTTTGAGAAATAGCAGTGACTTCCTTTTGTTGCTTGTTATTGAATCAATTATCGACTTTGCAATGTTGCAGGTTGAAGGGCTTGTGATGGACATTGCTGCTCCTAAAGAAGAAATTACAAGATGGAAAGTAGCAGCAGAGTAAGAGGCTGCTGCTGGTCGAGCTGTTGAACAAGAATTTGTCGCCCAGGTATGTTTATTAATCCAGCCATAATTGTTCAACCTGTTCATCTCATGCCTTGTTGGTCATATGAACTACACCTTCCGCATCTATGAAATTTTCATCAATTCTCGAATAATTTTGTTGTATTATAAAACATCTACATCTAAGTAAAGAAAGGTTGGAATTGTAGTAACTATGGAAAGATGATATAGTTCTTGATTAGTGATGATAATTGTGAGCTAAAAAGGTTTTCGTAAAAGCTAGGAGATGCTTTATTGATGTTGGCTAAAGATAGGTTTTAATTACTGAATAGAAAAGTTACATAACTCCAGAAAAATAAGAGATATTGAAGACTTTGCAAATTTTGAGTGCAATTCCTGCAAATTTGCGAATTCCTGTGGTAGCTTGATTATGATTCAGTGCTACCATTCTTTCCAAATTCACTAATTTCTCTATGACTTTTAGGAGTACAAATAGACTAAATTGTAAGACATCATGTTTTGTTTTTATCACAACAGCAGTGTGATGTTCTGTCTATGTTGTATCTGAGAGAGTGTGATATGTGAAGTGAAAATTATGAATTCTAGCCTACTGTGATACTTAAATTGTTCCCCAGAAATTTATAGTTAATGTTTATGTGCCTCCAATTCTGACTTGTCATCTTTATCTTCAAAAAGGGAAAAAAATTTGCTCTAGGTCACCAGTCAAACCACATTGCATCTTTACATGTCAATCCAACTATGACCAAATGGCATTTGAACAAAACATGGTGGCAATGCTATAGTGGCTTGTTCTTCTCTACCTTTAACCTTTCGTGAATTCCAATAAGGCACATGGACGGCTTGACTCTTCTCTTGGTGTTTTTTGCCTTTTCGCCAAGTTCAACAATAGCTACTAAAACTGACATGATGCTAAAATGGAATAATGAAGGCCAAAATGAGGAAGTGCACTTGTCTTCTACGAGAGCAAACAGCTCATGTGCAACCGACCTATACAATTCCCGTATCAATTTCTAAATTTATAATGGCACAAGACAATTCTTACTTGTAAAATATTTGAAGACATGTTATGTCACTGACGCATTTTACATGAGTCGGAACATGCATGAAGTCCTGCATTTCTCATTAATAAGTACCCGTCTTGGCCATATATCTCTCATATTGATTACTTGATAATGGTCCAAATTTGAATATGTCACTGACTTCTTTTTTCAAATTTCAATATATCATAAAAATGTTGTTAATATATATCATAAAAATGCTAGCCTATGTTCTTGCTCAAAAATTCAGCTGTACAACTGAATATTATTTGCGTCCATGATTGCATTTTATAGTCTTATTTGTAAAATAAGCTAATTAGATGGTTAAGCAGTGAGCCCTCCGTTAGTATGAATTTTTTTATTATTTTTCGATTGTTGCTTTTTGTTACTTATGTTTTTTATTGTTGTTGCTTGTTTTTTTTTTTGCTTTTGTTTTTTAGTGTTGTTGCTTTTTATTT
>CATIWM010119006.1:0-29829 GCA_949671775.1 Mallotus repandus | reverse complement strand
TTATTACATTTATGCTTTTTATAATAAATTTGGTATATTTATCATAAAGTTCACATTTTCATGGTAAAAATATCATCTTTATTATGTTTATGTATTTCTTTTTGTCACCTTTATTTATTTATATATTTATTTCTGCATTTTTACATTTTTAGTGTTTTTGCAATTTTTATCGTATTTATGCTTTTTGTGATAAATTTGATATTTTTATCATAAAGTTTATGTTTTTATGGTAAAAATATCACCTTTATCATTTTAAATTATTTATTTCCATATTTTATTTGTTTTTATCAATATTCCAAAATTTTTATTATTTTTATTGCATTTTTCTAATTTTTGTCACATTTATCCTTTTTATTATAAATTTGATATTTTTATCATAAAGTTCATGTTTTTATGGTAAAAATATCATCTTTATCACTTTAATTTATTTGTTTCTGTATTTTTATTCATTTGAATTAGTATTGCAATATTTTTATTATTTTTATTGCATTTTTGTTATTTTTGTGCCTTTATCTCTTTTAGGGGTAAAATTGTCATTTTTATCATAAAATAGATATTTTTATGGTGGAAATGACATCCTTGCCACTTTAATATTTTAATTCTGCATTTTATCATATTGTAATTATATTAATTGCTTTTTTTTATCATTTTATTATTTTATTTGATAAATTTATTATTTCCATCATAGAGTTAATATTTTTTATGGTGAGAATAATACCTTTATCCCTTTCATTATCTTTTTGTACCTTCGTAGTTTATTCCTTTATGCATTTACATCTTCATGAGAATCTTATTTTTGATAAGAAAAATGATGACTTCACACCAAAGTACCCAACTTTTCAAATCTTGCATCATGCATTGCTTATGTGTTTAATTATTCCTCTATTTATTACTTCAATTATGAATGAATGAAATGTATTAAATTGTCCTATATGTGATGTGTGTTTGCATGCGTGTGAAAACTAATCTTTTTTTTGCAGGTTTATTAGAATAGGATTTTATTTATTTTTCTTCTTTTTTATGTAATTAATATATTAGGCTTTTCAAGGCAATGTAATCCTCAATACGAATTCCCCCATTTATTTCTATTTTGGATGTATTTATTAGAATAGACTTTTTCCTCTCGGGTTGTAATCCTTAATCTCTTTCCCCATTTTTATTTTTATTTTGCTTATTTGCTTGCTTATTTTGATTATTTCTTGCATGCTTATGTGCTACATGCTTACTTGCTTGCTTGATGCTTACTTATTTTATCATATGATGTATGCTCGTCAATTCAATTATCCCACATTTTATTTAAATTGACCAATGCTTGTATGTGGTAAAATGCATAATAAAACTGAAACTAGGGTGAAGTAGTGAATAAATGAGCAACATGTATAATAAGAAACATGATAAGTAACTCCTACCTCCTGAGCCTGAATTCTCTGGTTATGGAAGTGAGTTTTTCACTTCTTCCCGATACAAGTCCGGTGGCGACTCCAATCTACAAGGCCTAATTAGGCAGATCCTCCCACAAATAATAACGAACAAAATCTAGTAGATTAGTCGCCATTAGCCTGTGTGCCCCTATGCTATAAGCTCATAGATCTTATATGATCCCACATTGGTCTTCAAAGTTTTAGTTGTTCTAAAATTTTTTGTCGCTGGATTAATAGTATTCTTCTCTCAGCTCATATTTCTATCCTGGTGAATAGTACTCCAAAGTGTTACTTTTCTTGCTCCAGGGGTGTTCGTCAGGGTGATCCTCTCTCGCCTCTGTTATTTTGCTTGGCGGAGGATTATTTAAATCATAAGCTTTTAGGCCTTATGGAATCTCAGACTTTGACTCTTATGTATACTTCTCCTAGGGTGCTCTGTCCTTTTCATTTATTGTATGCAGATGATATTCTTATTTTTTGTCGTGCTACCAAGGCTAATGTTGAGTTACTGATGAAGGTCTTTAATAATTATGCCAATTTATCAGGTCCACAAGTCAATTGGAATAAATCTGAAATCTTTTTTGGGAAATCAATATCTAGTGCTAGAGCTTTGACTGTTCGTAACTTCATATGGATTGATTCAATTATAGATCATAAATTAGTCACAGTTAGTTGGTACAAGTGCTGTTCCCTAGTTGATGAGGGTGGATTGGGATTAAAACGTTTACATAATTTGAATCAAGCCCTTTTCTCAAAGCTTTCTTGGGGAGTTTATACGGAGAAATCCTTTTCTTTTGCATTTTTACATTCCAAATTGTTCTCTTCAATTTCAAAGCCTCAGTAAGTTTATATATGTTCTTCTATTTGGTCCTCTATTAATGGTGTTCTTCATGATATGTTGGAACATTCACAATGGGTTCCTTCAATTTTTTCTTCTTTGAATTTCTGGCATTCAAATTAGCTCAGATACTGTATTAGTGATATGATCCAAGTCCCTCTCTCAGTTTGGTGCAAGCTTACTACTTCAGTTTGTGATATTTATGTTGGGTTTCGTTATACTAAACGCAGCAAAAAAAATAAAATTTTATCACAAACCCAAACTCGGATCCATGGAATTCGATTAAATGGTTTAATTAGGGTTTCCAAAATCTTACCATAATCGCAAGTAGAGGCAAGAGTGCTGGAAGGAAGAGAGGAGGTTCACACCGGTGACACCTTACCTCAAGCTTTTAGTTTTCTTTAAATGGATTGAGACGTCTCCAAAAGGATGCATCCTCTACTGGTATCCACACGAACAACCCTTGATTCAAAATGAATTTATGTGTGCTAGCACCTTCTTGATTTTCTCACAAAAATAAAAACAAAGAAACTCTGCGTTTCATTTTTTCATAAGGGAGAGAAAACAAATTTTAGGTGGCTGAAGTGATAGACGTATATGAAACCCTAGAGAACATGATATATTTATAAACTTCTCAATTAGGGTTTTACTTACCGAAATGCCTTTTGGTATATACCACTCTTAATTCTGATTTTATTTTTAAATACTAAATCAGAAATATATATATATATATATATATTACTAGGTTTGGTAAACCCATATTCATTTTGGGCCTGTTCAAAGTGTGTGGCCCTGTAGGTTCACATAACGTTGGCAGTGGGCCTAAATCCCAATTTAGGCCTACAAGTCATAATTGGTCTTTAGCAAGACATTATGACTACCCAAGTTATGTGAAGGACGATAATTCATCATACCTTAATTTACAGTGTATATTATAGTCCCTTTATCACATGATATCTTAATTGAACATAAGACATAGTTTATGTCATCCTTATATAGTTCAATAATAGTATGACTTGATTTCAAGTAGACTGAGAATGATAACTCTTTATCAATTCATTTCAGGATGGCCATGTAATTTCCTTCAGTCTATCTTATAAAGGGGCCCATAGATATCTTACTCATGTTAAATGAGAGATAAATTCCTTCTCAATCACTCATATTCCTCACATAACTCATTTCATATCCAATAAAATTCTATTCCATCATCCCGTTAAAGACAATGTTAGAATATGTCAAAATATAAAATAGTTATATAAAAATCCATGGTGATTTTAAGGTCGAAGGACTAAAACAATATTATCATGATGAGAATAACTTATGACAATTATCTATGTAGTATTCTCACAGTGGGTCAATTCAGTACATCATTTCTTGAAATAGTACCTATGCGTTGACTTAATATCTGATATTCATGATTAGTAAAACATAATCATCAGTCAACATCATACTAGTCATAATTCATTATTATGACTAGGGATAATTTGAATAGAACTGATATTTAATCCAAGGGTGTTACTATCAAGTCACATACTTGATGATCTTAGAAAGAATTAACTATTCAAGTAATTATCATAACACAAAAATGATAATGAAAGTGCCTTTTACTTAATAAAATGATAACGTCAAAATATAGTCATATATGATTGACCTAATGCATACCATTAACAATTTATTATGATAGGGAATGGCATATTCCTTCTGATTTTAAATTTGCTTACCCATAAATTGCTTTGGACATTGAGCAAGTGGTGTTTACATATATTGATTCCTTTGTTTGCCTATAGTCTTCCTTGGTGTGGTTTCTTGCAGTGAAGCTTTTAATCATTTTTGCTATTAGCTCCCAAAGGTGGCCTGGAGTTCTGAAGTTTGGCGTCATTTTCTCCCCCCTTCTAGATCATTTTTATTATGGTGAACTTTGAATAATAAATTACCAACTGATGATGTTCTAGAATCTAAAGGAATTAGCTCTGCTTCTCAATGTCGTTTATGTTTATGTTCTCTTGAGTCAGTAGATCACCTATTCACTAAGTTCCCATATGCTGTTACTTTGTGGTATGCTTTGGGAAGTATTTTTGTTACTTCACTTGATTTGTCTAATGGCTTCAATAAGATTTTTGCTTCTGCTTGTCGTCTCAAGTTCTCTTCGCAGATTGGGGATCTTTGGCATGTTGGTTTAGCTTCGGTTGTGTGGTGGATTTAGCAAGTAAGAAATAGAATGGTTTTTGATAATAATTTTCTTCCTATTGCTCATGTGGTAAGGTTTATTTGTCTGTGCATAAAAGAATCATATACTTTTCGTGATGGTTCTATATTCAATTGGCAATCTGATATGCAAATTCTAGTTCATTTTCGTATTGTTGGAATTCCTCCTATTCCATGGTTGCATCCTCCTTTAGGGTGGTTTAAGTTAAACTCGGATGGGGCTGCTCAATGTTCTTCGAGTCGTGCAGGTGGACGTTGTATTATTTGTGATCCTAGAGAAATTTCACTTGTCTCTTTCACTACTCCTTTAGGCATTCGTTTTGCATTTAAAGAAGAAATTTCAGTGGTGATAATCGGTATAAAAAAGGTATGGGAATTGAATCTTCACCTTTTATGGATCAAGTGTGATTCTTTACATGTGGTCCGTCTTCTATTGCACAGGTTAGCTGAAGTTTCTTGGCGATTACGTTTGTTATGGCAACAATGTCTTAACTTGTTAAGTAGAATGTAGGTTCATATTACTCATGTGTTTAGAGAAGGTAATCCAGTTGTAGATAGGCTCTTCACTCTAGCTATTTCTATGTCTAATGTTACTTGGTGGGATTCTTATTCTCCTTATTGTAATAATCCCATGATTCATGATGCTCTCGGTAGGGAGAATTTTAGATTCTCTTAGTTATTTTTGGAGCTTTGTGCTTTGTGATGACTTATTTGTAATTCTTTTTATTTATTTTATAATAAATGGTTAAATTTTGGAAAATGATGTTGGTGCTATGGAGGTGTCAGCTTAACTGAGATGTCCAGGTGCACTGCCTGATTCTTTATTCTCCTTATTTCAAAAAAATATTTTATATTAAATATTAAAATACTAATAAACTTTAAAAAAAATTTATAACCTTGTTGTGGTTTAGGAAATGCTGAGTGAGATGCATTAATTGCAGTTAAAAAAATGTGTGCATCATGTGCTGAACCCTCCCATCCTGCTAGCTAGAACAAATGTGAATTGCATGTCAAAACTACATACTACCATAATATTTTGTGTTGGTATACCTTTTCTTCCAATATATGGCACTTGGTCATGTGAAAATATACATACACGTACATGATTACCATCAATAGCTCCAATACAATTATGAAAATGAAGATTTAAATTATAAATACTATTATTTCTAACGGTAAATATATTATGAAATTAAATTATATGATTTATTACCTTAAATTGAGGCATATATCGTGTATCATGTAATATTTTAGGTGGAATTTCTTTAAATTCTGGATTAATAGGTTTTACTAAATCTGTTGCAAATAGTTTTAATGCGGATAAAACTTGCCAAAATTTTCTGCTAACAGTTTCTGCAATGCAACCAGTGTGCTAAATATCAAAGAAAAGTGCTATAGTTTACGAGACAAAGACCAAAAGGCAGGCAACATAAAAGCATATAATCCGCTATAGGCTCAAGGTTCAAAGTAGCAATTTATTAGTTGTTTGATTAGAAGCAAAGTATTTCTTGTTTGGTTAGAACATGGTAGATGAAATTTGATGGAAAAAAAGGTGCACGGTGAACATAAAAGGTAGAAGTTATATAAAAAAAAGTACCTTATTATGAACTTTCAATTTGATGTAGGAAATTTTAATGTGAGAATAAATTTAGGATTCAAAGAATTCTATTGTCAAGAAATAATGTTGAAATCCAATATTTAATGAGGTAACTTTTGTAAGTACTATTAAAAAATAACATTATTTTTGTTTAAAAAATTATTTAAAAATCACGGTGCGCTTTTTATGTTTTTTGTACGTAAGGAAAAAGTGTAAAAACTAACTACTCTCAGACGTGAGTTTATGAGTTTAGTTTTTCCAAAAATCCGTTTTGCGATAAATATCCAAACACTTAAAAAATTGTTTTTGAATGTAAACGCACTTTTTGAGCTCCAAAACTCAATACCAAACAGACACTAATTTGACAAAATGAAACATCAATCTATTATGTTTATTCTTTATAATTGAACTGAAGCTAACTTACATGTTCCACTCAGCTACGCTAGGTAGACGAATCATTAAGAATGTGTTTGGTATAAATAAATTTCACAAAATTTTGTTAAATTTATTTACAAATTCAAATTATTTGTGTTTAGTTTAAAGGAACATTTAGTAGAATTCATTTGCAATTCCAACTTTATGAAGTTGTGGAATTGAGTATAACTCCATAAAAGTCTGAAACATAATGTTTAATTCAATTCCACTAGGAGATCCATTTCATTTCTAAAAGAATTCCAAATCGAATTCATTCTCAAATGAATATTTATTAATGATGTCTGTCTGATTCAAAAAAATAATGGATGAAATCCAATTTTTAAATGAATTCCATATTTTGTTATATTGTACTTCGTATTAATCTAGAATTCAAGTTAATTTTAATTTTGGTGAATGATACCCTTTTAAATATATTTTTTTACCTTTTTTAGATTTCATATTATATCATTACAAGTGTTATTTTTTAAATTAAAATAAATATTTTAATTTCTTTGTTCATATTTATTTTTAATTATATTTTATAAATTTTAATATTACAATTTATAATTTAAATTTTTAAATAAAGTTTCATTAAAATAAAATCCCAATCATATGAAATATCTAAATTGAGGTTAGATTAATAAGGACTTAAATTATTGTAAATAAAATCACAACTCAACTACATGTAATTATAAGTGATTAATTTTAATTAATTTTAAGTTACAATTCCTAATCAACTCTTGATAATTATTTTGTTTTACTCAATACAAGTCATAAATGAAAATATATATGAAGTTTCTAAGCAACTAAAAATTGGAAATTCAACAAAGCAAAATGTCAAGAAATGCAACTTTCATTTATATTAAAAATTACATTCTATTTATATTTCATATGCTAATAAGAGCATTAACTAACCACTCAACAAAAATTGCAATCTTTTATTGTCATTTTCAAGTAGAAAATAGTTTGTCCCTCCACTAAAGAAAATAAAACTTGTTGACGCTAGTGGGTCAAATTCAGCACTATTTGGATCACAGACCCTTTTTGCTTATTACGGAAAAATATAGGGTAGTTAGGGGAGTGCTGAAAGAGCATAGGGATGACATAAATGCATTTATAACCTTTCACTCAAGCAGAAGAAATAGGAATCACCACTTAGTATCACCCGAGAAATTGTCCATTTTAGGGACTTAGATAAACTCGGATCCATTGCTTGGAATCGCATTTGCCCATTTGATAAAGCATTGGGTTCGGATGTCGATGTCAATAAAATTAGACTCTTTGTTCGAGACATTTCCATATTGCCCGGATGCTGAGTAGGGCCAGCTTTACTTTATTGTACAGTGCTTCCAAGAAATATGTACTATTATACATCAACCACTATATGCAAATGCAAACACAATATATACACACAAGCACATAACAATATGATAAAATGATGCATGAGCATGGCAAAATGATATAATATTATAATGATTCATGATCATGATAAATGCTAAAGTAATGCATATATACATATCATGGCACGCTTGGTATATATATAAAATCATGGCATATTTACATATTACGACAATAGCACACAATCATTATAAATATACAAATATAATATCACAACATGATGCATGAATCAGATGAACATGGAAAACATCTAATAACAAGGCAAACAATTTATTTATGTCATGGCAATTATGGCAAAGCCATGTTATGAACATGCTAAACAAGAAAATAAATAAAAATAATAAAAAGCAATAAATTAAAAGAGAACAGAGATGAGAATGGTTAACATGTTTGCAAACATCATTCATGATTGCTCCATATTTCGAGCTTCGGGGCCATAAAATAATTTATTTGGAAATCAAAAGAAAAATAACTTTAAAAGCCAAAATAAAGAAAATGAATATAAAATGCTTGAAAATGAACTTGAAAATAAATTAAAATGTACAATTTAAAAATCTAAATTGAAAAGAGTTTAGAGAAGTATTTGAAGATAATTTTTGGGTAATTATGTGAACCATTAATTCATAATATAAGTCTCCATCAAGTTAGGCCTCAAAATGTGAATTTTGTACCCTAGATAGATATTTTTCACATCACAAATTTATTGAACACATAATCAAATCATTTTATTCTAAAAGGCTAGAAAATAAATGAAATTGTAATCCATATCCTTGCATTTAGAGGATTTTTGCGATCAACAACAATAACATAAAAATATACTAATTTTATTGAAAATATAGGGATTTTTAGAAGATCATAAATAAGATGTGAAATGAAGAAAATAAAACATATTTAGTTACCATGAAAATAATTAATTCTTATTAAAAGAAAATGCAAAATTCCATACTTGAATAAAAAGAGAGAAAATGAATTATGATTTTATTATTGAGAGAAGGAATTGATAAATATAGAGAAATAAGTGCAAAAGAGACCACTTTATTAACCATGAAAAATATTAATTACTCAATAAAACATCAAAAATAATTTGGTTTATTTTTGGTATATATCATAAATAAAGCACAATATACAAATGCAAATTTAATATAATTGATAAGATAAAGCATAAATAATATAAAAAAGGGCAAGTAGAGATAAAATTACAAATTAGACAAATAAATAAATAAAGGAGTAGAGGTGGAGATTGCAAATAATAAGATAAAAGGCAAATAAAAGCATACATAAGACATAAAAATGTAGAGAAATGAGGATTGAGAGTAGAGATTGAGATTATGGTAGCAATTGATAGAATATAACAATACACAATATAAATTAAAAATCAATAACAACAAATATTTGTAAAGTAAATGACAATAAAAATAAATGCTAGTAAAAGTTAGTAGGAGTTAGTGACTTGAGATTGATAATAAGAGATGTATAAAGCAACAGATGATGATAATGTAAATTCATGCTCACACAAACATTAAATAAATCCATGGTGCATGCAAAGGATGATGCATGATGCCTGATGCATAATGCATGCTGAGAACATGTAAAGTGATGCAATTTCGGGAAGCATGCAAGTATGCAAGTGATGCAAGCTGGAAAGCAAAAAAAATATGCATATAGAGATTCTAAAAATGAGTAGACACATAATAGTGATATGCATAAAGGCACATGATTGCATGGAAATGCAAAAGAAATGAAAGGAGAAATAGAGAATTGATGTAGTATAATAGTTACAATACAATATAGCTTAAACAAGAGTGGAGACGTTAGTATAATCAAGAAAACATCATTGGGTAAGAAATAGATGAATAGACACCATAAACAACAAAGATTAAGACTCTAATTTAGCTAAAGACATTTCATAGGCACAAATTGTACTTAGAAGTAAAATTGAGACACAAATGAACATGAACATATAAAAATCCTTTAATTAACTCAATTAAAGTATAAAATATCAAAAAAGGATTCATAAGACACTAACATTGAAAAAAAAAACACATAAATAAGATACTTGTACCAAAGATGATGACCATAAGCACTAAGAACACAAGATATGCAAATTAGGATTCATAATTCAACAATAAACTCACTAAATGCACAAATTATGATTCATAATAAAAAAACACATTCAAAATTACTTACATTTAATAAAAACCCTAAATTAGAACACGAATTAAACAAACAACATCATTGTAATAGCAACTTAACAATCAAAGCACATTAACACTTATTAACGACAATTAAACTCAAATACAAGCTAATCAACAACCAAAACATAAATTAATTATCAAAATAGAACAAAAATCACATAGTAAATCATCAAAAAATTAAATTAGAAGTTACAAAACATCAACAAACACAATCACAATCATCATTAAAAAATAAGAGCAAGGATCACACTTGAAAACACTTAAAGAGGGGTTAAAGAAATAAAAGGAAATCATTGTAAAATCATTTAAAAACAGAAAAATGTGTTAAAATACTTCAATTCCATCATCCCAAGATCTTAGGAAAGGGTTAGAATCATGCTCAAGCAAGTAGAAACCCTTGTGGACCCTAAAAACCATCATTGGAGTCATTTGGGATGAAGATGGATGAACAGTCAGAAGAGGAGCATGAATAGCAAGATTTAAGCCTCAATATCCAGTCTAAGAGGCCTTAATAGCCAAATTTAGGGCATGCATATTTAGTTTGGCTATTCATGAGCCAAATATGGCTGCTCCTCCCATAATAACATGAATTTGCTACTTTTTACTTTCAAAACTCGATTTAAAAACCCCAAACCCTAGAATTGAGATGAGAATCAATAAATATGATGTTTTAGAAAGTGTTTAACCTCAAAATTTGGGCAAAAACTCACCAAAAAACAACAATTTATTGAAGAGGATTGAGATTGAACTCAAAAGGGTAAGTGTGGTTTTTAGTGAGTTTAGATGAAAATTTGGTTTTGATTTGAGGTAAGCAAGTTTGTAAGAGCTAGGTTATGAATTTGGATGTTTGATTTTCATATTTTTAAATTGAATTGAGAAGAAAATAGAGAGCAATTAGGTATAGGTAAATTTTGGCATAATTTCCCCTTATTTTTCTAGTTTTTCCTTAATTTCTAAAGGTTTTTTAGAGAGATTTTTGTAGATCTTTGTGGGTTTTTGTGCTAGAAAATTCTCTCAATTTAGAAGTGGTAAAAATCCCTCTAAAGCTTTCCTCAAAGCTTCTATTCATGGGCATTTAAGGTTAGTGGCATGTAGCATAAATAAGTGAGAATATTCAAGGTTATTATATAATAGTATATCCCCTTCCTCTACTGGGTTGACACATGTCCTAGTATATTCCAAATTTGGAATATTATAAACTTGGAAAGCACCCTTTTTGAAAAGTGTACCCCCCCCTCTCATGGATTAGGATGGATAAGGTAGACAATTGTGGGGCTCAGTTTGACCTCTAGAGGTTAAATTTTGACTTTTTGTCAAATAGAACACATTAACAAACTGGAATTTTAAAAGACAGTTTCAAATTGAAATTAAACTTTGACCACTAAAAAGTCTATTTGACCAAAGTTTGACTTTTGTTCTCAGGACTTACAGAACTTAAACCCTAGCCTTAGGAATCAAAACCAAACTGAAAATTACAGAATACAAATTATAAACAGCCCTTATTCAGGACTGCACTTAAACAAAAAAGACACGACTTGGGTGGACTTCTCTCTCATTATTCTTCTCAAACCTCTTTCTCAATACCAAAATGGTTTGGTTAAGGTTCAATTAAGGTTTATTTAGGTCTTAAAATGGTAAACTGGTGATCGAGTAAGGTTTTAATGGTTCGGTTGGTTTTAAAATGGCTTAAATGTCAATTCTCTTCATCAAATTGATTTTTTGATGAGATGTTTCAGCTTTTTTATCATCAGCTATTAGGGTTTAAAAGATGACTCCAACAGTTTGCCCTCTACTTTGGAGGAATTTGTATATTCTTACCAAAACATTTAACAAAAAGAGTTCTAATTTGTATGTCATGGTCATCATAAACAAATTCTGACAAAGTATAAAAATAAACTCCAAAGTTTAAAGATCATACCCGAGTTCATTTTTGCTTATTATTTTCGTTTATGTGAATTCAAGCTTGAACACACAGGTTAGTATCAAATCATGATTTCAAGATTATTTGAGATAAGTCACGAAGACTTTCATATTGAAATAAAATTTTTGTTAGCCTACGCTCGGCTTCAGACAAGGTTGAAATTTCTGTTAGCCTTTACTAGGCTTCATACAAGGTTAAGATTGTCATTAGCTTTTATTGGGCTTTAGACGATGTTGAGGTTATTGTTAGCCTTCATGGGGCTTCAGACAGGGTTGAGATTGTCATTAGCCTTCACTGGGCTTCAAACAAGGTTGAGTCCATAGACATCTACATTGAGGTGAAATTGTCATTAGCCTTCATTGGGTTTCAAACAATGTTGAAATTGTCATTAGCCTTCACTGGGATTTAGACAAGGTTGAGATTGTCGCTAGCCTTCGTTGGGCTTCAGACAGGGTTGAGTTCGCAAACTCCTTAATTAAAATGAGTTTGAAAATTGAAATGATCGAATCAAAACTCAAAAATGAACCTAACATAAAAACTGGTGATTTGATTTTTTTTTTTTATGATTTAACATAAAAACTAGGGATTTGAACTTTATTTGAAAATTTTTAACAAATAGATATTTTTCTCGAAAAAGGACTGCTGAATTTAGACTGAAACTTAAAACATGACTAGAGTTTTATTTGAAAAGAAAATTCATTAGGGAATTTATTTTGTTGAAAATATGATGAAGATATGTAATAAAAAGGAAAGAGGTACTTACCTGTAAAATTTTTCTTTGCATGGACCTTTTTGCACTTTTAGGGGCTTTTTTATAATTTTTCTCTCTGACTCCCTTTATATATCCATATATCTTTATCTTTTCATTTTATTCATAAAAAAACTTATCCAAAAAACTCTTTAAAGCTCTCTAACTACTCTACAACTTCAGATGGCTTAATAGAGGACTCCAACAACATTCAAACGTGTTTCAGTACATCCTTTGTCACGGAAATGAGCTGGATTACATCTTCCCACCATTAAATTACTACAAGGAGAAGCTCCTCCATTGCTCTATGATCTTTCCCATCACATTGGCACAGATCTGATTAGTTTTTCTTATAATTTCTTTGAAATTCCAAGTACCCATGCACTTAGGAAATTGTTTTAGGTTAGATTTAGTGTTTAGGATGTGTTTAGGTTGAATTTTATGTGTTTGGGTGAACTTGTTGGCAAAGAATGATGAATACTCAATTTAGCCATATAAACAACTGGATTTGCCCCTTCAATGACCAAATTTGCTTGTGTTTTTGCCTGGTTTTGAGCATAAATATCTGAATTTGATAATGGATAGCCATTTATCACCCAAAACTGGTTGTTCATCAAAATTTTGATGAATTTGAGCCTTTTTTTTTGGGTGAAGGGTGACTAGGGTTTGACTTTCAGGTGTTTTAGTGTTTCATATAGATAAAGCTGTGTTGATCAAAAGTGATGGAAACCTTGAATAGGCACGTGTAGTATGAGAAACTTCCTGATGCTATTTGAGCTCAAATTTAATTGAGAGGCTTTGGTGACTTCTTATCTATCCTTCCCTATGAATCTTATCATACTGGTAATTTTGTCAGACTTCATGCATTGATTGAGAGGTGGTAGAACACCACACATACTTTTCACTTTAACTTTGATGAGATCACCCTCGATCCAGTTGACTTTCATCCGATCATTGGTTTGCCATTCATTGGAGTACAAGTGCCTTTTGGCTACTATTTTTATTCTCCTAACCTTGATGGTGAGAGTAAGAGACACATCACTTAGTTATTAGGTTGACCTTTTGCTTCTTTTGATCATCGGGATGGTGTGACGCTCTGGTACTCGAGATTGTATGATATCTGTTAGGATTAGGATCCGTTTAATGTTGTTGAGGTGGATTAACTTGCTTGTTACTTTCTCCTCTTTCTTCTTAGCCATTGTGTCTTCTGCAACACTGAAAGTAGTATGGATTTGTGCTTTCTGCATATTTTGTGTGATTTGGATGCAGTTACAACTAGGGTGGTACTGCTCTCACACACCTCTATGGCTACTTGGACAAAGTCTATAGAGGCCATACCCATTTTAATGGTTTCTGGAGAGCTTTAGAGGTGAACTCTTTATTTCTTCTACTATTATGATCTTTTATGTTTCTTTATTGTCATGACTGACTTCTCCTTTTATTTTGTACATATTTGGGCATAAAAGTATCATATCATTCCTCGGCCTCATATGAATCATAATGAAGAAGATATCCCTAGCATTCCTAGAGGATGTTGGTATCTGAGTGCTCGTAGAGGGACTTTTAAGGACTTATCCTGACATAGAAGTTGCCTGAACAACTTAGGCTTTCATGATGTAAGTTCCTACAAAAAAAAAAAGAAAAATTTAGTAAGTAGTCTTATATGTATTTATTTAATTGTACCTTTATTTAAAAACTGTGTCTTGATCCATTTAGACTTGATACAAGCACTCTTGGTCTTGTCAACGCTTTGTGTATGAGATGAGTTTTGCTCGAGGTCCTTTCTATAGGAGTTGGTTATAGGGCAAGCGACTTTGGCATTGGTGGCTTGGCCCTGCTAGTTAATGTGTACCTTACCTTCCACCACCTACTATGGCTACTGCAAAGTCAGTCTGTGGCAGAGATTTGGAGCTTTTATTGATAGGCTTTCCTTATGACATGTTCTTAGAGCCTTTTGAGGAGCATGCCTATATTTGCTTCATTCAAACACATATGTTGCATATCATTCCTGATAATGTCTATCTTATTGGATCGAGCATGATACCGTCTGAGATATATTCGACTACGATTGAGGTATTGCTTTATTCTTTCATTATTTTATTTTGCCTTTTACTTTTGCTTCTGATTTAAGTTTACAGGTCTGTAAGAGAGGTCGTGGGAAGTCTAGCACTCAAGGTGAGGCTACATTTTATTGTCATAGCATTGATGTTATTCCTTGGGACTTCTTCCGTGAGGTGAACTTAGAGTTCCCAGTTCTTGCTTTTGCTCATGAGATGGAGATTCATAAGGAACTTCCTACTTTGGATTGTCAGCCTGTAGCATTCATACTTGTTGAGACTGTTCATGTAAGATACCTAAAACTTTATCTTAAAATTTTATTAGTGGTGTAGAAAAATAATAACATAATTACATTAATGCAGGTTAAAAGGTCATTAGTAGAGAAACTAATGTAAGGACTATACAGTGCAAAGAATTTTGTATCCAGTGTTAACAAGAAATCTTTGGTAAGTACAAATATGTATACATAAATGAACATTAATGCATATATAAATATGAACAAACAACTATTAATGCATGTATGCATGTACGAATATGAACAAGTCAATGCATGTATGCATATGATTATTAATGTATGGATATGATTATGTATGGATATGCATGTATGCATATGAATTTGTATGTAAAAATGTGTATGAACAAAAATGTATGTATGAATATGTACATGTATAAATGTTAATGCATGTATGTTTATGTGAAATCTAATTCCCGTTGTGTCTCATCTGCAAAGACTCTTTTCAAAGAATAGAGAAATGAAACAACAGATGATTGAGTACGAGCAAGAGATTTGTAACTTGAAGAAGCAGCTAACTAGGAGTAGTAGCACCATATAGGCTCTTACCCTTCTTTTTGTGTTCTACTTATCCCTCAAGTTTCTCAAACTTTTGTATCTTTATGATTCCACTGAGATTCTAGAATGTTGGTTACTACTATGGACATGTTATCTTGCTTTCACTACTTGTACTTATTGTACTTGAGAATGTTATTATGAACATGTTGTAGTTTTAAAGTATATTTAGAAAAGTATGTTAAGTTTTCCTTCTATTTATCTTTGAGATGATAAATTATTCCAAAAAATTTAATAACAAAATCCTACACCATTCAAAAATGCATAGTAAAAGGTAATGAACAAGAATTTAGGATTAACAAGGGGTTAAAGGAAATTAACAAAGTATTTAAAATGTTGCAATTTGGTCCTTAGTAGAGACAAGGGTGTGGATAAGATCCTAGTCATCTTATGGTCCCCACACAATCTTCATTTAACTAATAAGTTTGAACCTTACCTTTTGGTTCCCTACATTGGTCCCCTATACTGGTTATTGACCAAAGGACAATGAATTTTTACACAACAGGCAATAAGCAACCCTAGGGTTTTATTTTTACTATAAATTCATCCTTATTGTGAAGTCGAAGGCATCCAGCTCTTTGCCCCCTAGCATTCCTACACTTATAATCTCTTTAAGCTCTTTTTTTTTTTGCCACAATGAGCATCAAAAACACCAAATCTCTTGTTCAAAGCTTCATTAACACTCTTACAAATGAAGATTAGTTATCAAGAGATATCCATCATCGCAAGTTCTTGTTGAACCTAAAGCTTGATTATGGTTTCCTTCATGATGCTCTTACCTCTTGGGATCCCACTCTCCATGTGTTTTGGTTTAGAGAAATAGAGCTATGCCCTACTTTAGAATAATTCTCAGCAATTTTGGGTATCAAGATATCTCCTCAACAAGAGATGCCATGCCGGATCTAGGCCTAATGGTTGTACATGTTATGAGTCACCTCTATGAGCAAAAGTAAGCTCGTGGTTGTCTTATTTCAAGTTCTTTCATTTTTTATAGCTTAATCCATCATCTTCATTCTAATATTGGTTCTTTCAATCTGATTCTATCTTCGGGAGCATTATTCTTGGCTATTATCTCCTTAAATGTTACAAGAGCACATTAGAGTTTATGGATGGAAGAGTGTTGTCTATTTTGAATCAAATCAATGTTAAGATGAATTTGACACCAAAATTGGTTGCTCTAGTGGTTTTAGTGGAGGCTTTGAATGGTTTGGACAAGGTTAAGGCTAATAGGAATGCTCGGTTTAGTGGAAGTGCGTTGGTTTTGCAAGTAAGGGTCGATTTTTGTGCATTAGAGATAAATAGTTGGATTTCATGCTTGAACAATAAAAATTTCCATTTAGATATCCAGTCTGAGAGTCATGAATGGCCAGATTTCAGGCTCCAATAGCCGAATTTGGCTAGGATAACCGGTGTTACATCTTTCTCAACTCTGATGCAGATTTGTGTTTATGTTTTGTAGGTTTGGCTTATGGAGAAGCTGAAGGTAGTGATGCCCCCTAATTTTGCAACAGGTTATAGGCCTAATCATTTCTTAAGAATGAGAATTTTCACACTTATGTTGCTCTTGCGGGGATGATGAAATGCTCCTTGTATCATCCCTCAAGGATTGCAAGACAACAAGGATTGAAACAATATCCTACTCATATGCCTTATCTCCTAAATATTTGTGAACTCATCCAATCTTTTATTAAAGCAATCACTCAATCATGGTCTAGAAGAGTCATGCTACATCACATTCATAGAAATTAAGACTTTTTAACCACTCAAGAATACAAGAATTGGTTAAAAGGTCACAATGAAGTAAGTAGTAGTTGTGAAGGTAGCTCTAGGGGTTAAGTTTAGTTTGAAGCTTTAGAAACTATCATACATCAAATTTTGACAAAATGTTCCCAAAAAGGTCCAGTGATGAAAATATCTCCCCAAATATGACAAATGTCTGCTCATTCGCACCGCCTCTTAAGCATGTTATGAGTTTGAAAAATCTGAACTGGGCCTCTAAATAGAAAAATCAACCTCCGAGTCTTTAAGTTGCACCCCAATTTCATGAACTATGAATTATCGGAGTGGTAAGTCTCTCGTTTCGAGCAAACATTGCTCAAAATGAGCAACTTATTAGACTGGTGTTTGGCTCATGAGACCGGAGTTCCACTTCATGAAATTGGTAGCCAATTTTGACAAAACGAGTGTCAAAAACACATCTGTAAGCCCTAAAAACTTCCAGAAGTGACCTCAGAATAGTGCACATAATCCCGAGAATTAGCACATGAGCAAAATTGTAGCGCGTGACCACACCCAAACATAATTTGCTCACACGTGAAAATGGAAGCCGATTTTGACAAAATGAATATCGGAAACACGTTCGAAAGGTCCAAAAACCCTGAAAATACCCCCAAAATAGCACGATCGGAGCCTAGGAAGGACGCGTGACACGCGGCCAAGCGCGTGATCACGTGCTAGAATGCGTGATCATGCACCTCGGACGCATGATCACGCGCAAAATAACGTGATCACGCTCCCTGGTATGCATGTACATGCCTAAAAGTGCGCACACACAAGCCTTGGGATGCGTGATCATGTATTTTTTGACATGTTTCCCTATGAATATGGGTCTCTACCTCTCGTTTTAACAACGTAAGAGCCAAGGCAAGAGCTAGAGAAAAAAAGGCAAGAGCCAAAAAGCATATGCACACACTGGAATACTGTTGAATTGAAGACTTAGGAGTCCTAGTAGCCCACTTTCTACATTTTTTGCAAATTTTTAGACTGCTTTTGAACCAAACCCAACCACATCTTTGTCAAAGTACGTTTCAAAGGTATATGAAATTGCATTATACACATCATTTTTAACCTCTCGACAAGGACACCTTGAAAATTCAACGAAGCTAAAGCTTCAAAAATACTAAACAAGCTCAGTCGAATCTGAGGACGAAATGATCATTTTTGCAAGAATGAATGCAAGAATAAAATAATTCTAAAGAACACAAGTAGAATCAATATCTCTTATCCCCAGTGGAGTCGTCATTGTAGACGGCGGTGTTTAGCGTACGCCCAAGTTTATTGCAACCACAACACTGTTTGAGCTCAGGGCTCTAGAGAACACACTACTATATCACACAGACATAGTGTGGAGATAAGGAGTCGCCACCAAGGGTAATAACTGGGAAAAATCGAAGGTGGTGGTAACTCGATTCTCTAATACAAATTAGCACCACAACCAGGAGTTCTGGATACGGAATACCAACTTCTTTTAGTCTTGTGTTCATTTAGAATTATCTTATTAATTACTATCTTATTCCCTAATTACATGCAATTTCATGAAACCCTAATTGAACATCCATCTAACCCTAAGGCAACCAATCTATGAAAAAACACATAAAAAATGCATTCAAGGCGTAACGTCCCTGAATCTAAACTACATTTGATTTTAATTTTAAGTTAGCTAAATCTACATTTTTTATTTACAAGTGAAATGGAACTAAAAGTGGGCCTATAATTTAATTATATTAGTGAACTTAAATCTATTGTTTTTAATTCTAAAAGTGGGCCTAAGACTATTAAATTTTAAAAGAAAAAAATGAATGAATTAATGGGCTTAATTCTAATCAATTTTAATTAAATGAAATGATCCTAAGTCTACAAATTATGAAGAAGGCTTTATTAATTTGCTGACCTAAGTCTAAGTTAATTTTATTTGACTAAAAAATAGGCCTAAAATCTAAATTAACCTAAATGAGCCTAAGTTGTTTTTAATTAAATCTAAAACCAATTTTAAAGCCTATTATTTGAGTTAAAACCTATACGTGGGCTTGGGGCCCAAATCAAATAAAAATTTAAAAAACAAGCCCAAATAACAAAAAATAATAAATAATAAATAAAAAACAAACATTATGTGATTTTTCTAACCCTAATTTTAGTTACATACAACCTAAAATTAATCTAAAGCCACCATTAATTTCAATTGAATTTATCAAATGAAACCCTAATTTACTAACTAATTAATTAAAATAAAAACACGTGTCACACAAATGATTGCGCTATTTCCACTATTGGGGCTATTACAATGATCTATTGAGAACAAAAATTAAAATTAATTACAAACCCAAAAAATAAAATACAAAATAAAATTACAAAATAAATGAATAAAAAATCCTAAAACTACGTTTAAATACAAAATTTAATCCATGGCATTCCATGGATCTTCATAGGTTTTGTTCTCCACAGTGGATTCAAATCACTCCATCCATAATCATAAACACAAAAAATAAGCAAGGATTAGTAACTAAAAAATAAAAATAAAAAGTAAATCAGATCAAATCAAAATTAAATGGAATAAAATAATCAAACAAAATAAAAAGAGAAAAGAGTAGAAAAAGAACTAATTTGATGGATGCAGTATTGATTCCCCTCAGAAGGTGATCACCATTGATGAAAGCTTGTGGCTTTTTGTTATGTTGGTCTGTGATTTTTGATTTACTTAGATCTGATTCACGGCTAAAACTTGAAAAAAGTACGTGAAAAATAAAGAGGAGTGGGGGTTTTTGTGGTTGACGGCGAAGAATCAAAAAATAGAGAGAAAAGAAAATAAAAAACCTTCGCCTCCTGTGAAAAGAAAAATACGTATATATATAGATACAATCATGTAACCCTAATATTATCACAAGATAAAAATAAAATAAAATAAATTACTTCTATTATTTATCTAAAAAAATCAATTTATCCACACATTTATCTAATAAAACAAAATATTTATTAAAATAACCTAATCAAAATCTATGGATAAATAACAAATAAATAAATAAATAAATAAAATAAAAAAAATTACAAAGAAAATTGGAAATTGCAAAAGTAAAAAAACAAAAGATGGCCATATGGCCATTTGTTCCTTCAAATTAATAATGAATGGGCCGAACGACCCATTCATCACTTTCTCTTTTTTTAAGAACTTATTATTTATATATTTTTTAATTTTCTCTTTTTTCATTTTTAATTAAAATTTTTTGAAAATTTATTTAAAATAATAATAATAATAATTAAAATAAATAAATTAATTAAAAAATAGTTCCTAAAAATAATTTACAATTTAGTTTAAAACCAATATATCAGAACTAATAAATCTAATTTCACAGTTTATTTTCATCATCGGGTCCTCTGTCGCATCCATACTCTAGTCATCCAAAAATTGGGTGCTTACAGTTGCCCCATTTTGTTGCTGTTTGCTTGACAAATTGTGAAAAAATAAATAAGCACACAATTTCAAGGGTAAGGAGTTAGGATACTTACCTGACGTGTTACAGAGCGTTTGCCTATAACGCTGAATCGTGCCATGTTTTTTTCATCGTTCCATGATGTAAGCTTTGTGTTGTTGCAATCAATAGTTGCTGGGAAGTTTTCTACCTTTGATGTTGCAAACCATAATTGCTCGCGATTAGCTGCAGCCCTTTCGTTGCTCACTTTTGATGCTACAGTCCATAACTGCTCTCATTTAGTTGCAACCCTTTCACTGCTCTCATTTAGTTGCAACCCTTTCGTTGCTCACTTTTGATGCTGCAGTCCACAACTGCTCACTTTTAGCTACAACCATTTTGTTGCTCACCGTTGATGCTGTAGTCCCTAACTGCTCGCAATTACCTACAACCCCTTCGTTGCTCACTTTTGATGCTACAGTCCGTAACTACACGCGTTTAGCTGCAACCCCTTCGTTGGTCACTTTAGATGCTGCAGCTCATAACTGCTTGCGAATTTTGATGTGAAAATATACTATACTCGGACGTATAGTGTTGATTGAAAAATACACTACACTCGGTCGTATAGTGTTGATTTGGAAAGTACATTATACTCGGACATATAGTGTTGATTTAAAAATACACTACACTCGGTCGTATAATGTTGATTTGGAAAGTACACTATACTCGGTTGTATAATGTTAATTTGAAAATACACTATACTCGGTCGTATAATGTTGATTTGAAAATACAATGCACTCAAACGTATAGTGTTGATTTGAAAATACACTACACTCGGACGTATAGTGTTGACTGAAAATACACTATACTCGGACGTATAGTGTTGACTGAAAATACACTATACTCGGTCGTATAGTGTTGATTGAAAATACACTATACTCGGACGCATAGTATTGATTTAATGATACACTATACTTGGACATATAGTGTTGATTTGAAAAGACACTACACTCGGACGTATAGTGTTGATTTGAAAATACACTACACTCGGACATATAGTGTTGATTGGAAATACACTATACTCGGACGTGTAGTGTTGAAATACACTATACTCAGTCGTATAGTGTTGATTTGAAAATACACTATACTTGTACGATAGTATTGACTGGAAATATACTATACTCGGACGTATAGTGTTGAAATACACTCTACTCGGTTGTATAGTGTTGATTTGAAAATACACTATACTCGGACGTATACTGTTGAAATACACTATACTTGGTTGCATAGTATTGATTTGAAAATACACTATACTCGGTCGTATAGTGTTGACTGGAAATACACTATACTCGGACGTATAGTATTGAAATATACTATACTCGGTCGTTAGTGTTAACTTGAAAATACACTATACTCGGACGTATAGTGTTGACTGAAAATATACTATACTCAGACATATAATGTTGAAATACACTATACTCGGTCTTATAGTGTTGATTTGGAAAGTACACTATACTCGGTCATATAGTGTTGATTTGGAAATGCACTATACTCGGTCATATAATATTGATTTGAAATTAGCTATATTCCCTGTGGGACATCTAGCCGATTGTACTATAGTTCCTGTGGAATGTCTAGTGAACTTATGATTTGAAAATGTGTCGTAGTTCCTATGGAACATCTAGCAAAAGCGTGTGTGAAAGGTACTATAGGTCTTGTGGAGCTTTTAGCAACTTGTGCTATAACTACTGTGTAGTGTCTAGCTAAAGTGAATTCAAAATGTTATTAAAGCTATTGTGTAACACATAATGAAATGAACTTCAAATTCATGTTATAGCTACTATGTAGCCTATAACTGAGTGAATCGATGTTATAGCTACCACGTAGCATATAACTGAGTGAATGCAGTGTGTGAAAGATGCAGACATCACCTTTTGAATTTCACATCGACTGGAATTTTGTGTTAGCGCCGACTGATTGCATTGAATTTCCCTGCTAATTGACTTTGATCAGCTGCCTTCATTGCTCGACGACCTTGATTTGACTTGATAATGCCAGTACTGATGACACATACTGAGTGTATTTTCTTTTGTATTTAAAAACTTGTTAAAGTTAGTTTCAACATGATGATTGTACAAAAGTGCATTTAAGCAAATTCATCATTTATCACAAGATAATGCCTTCAATATATCTCACTAATTTTCAATTTTCATGACTATCATTTATTTGTCATACGCAAAGTTAGAGGTATCATTAACCACCATATGCTGAGAGTGTATTATTTACCAAGTGAAGAGCTAACTTTCGCACCTAAATTCAGGGATAACTTGCTAGACAAAATTTGTGGACATTGAACATAAACATATCAAATTCTGAGGATCAAAACAGTCTTTGAGTTATTGATGTGCTTTCTTCCTTATCCGAGTATTCCCCCACCTTTCCGATATTACTCAGCGTGGATACCGTTGGAAAGGTCCTTTGGATACTCATACTTTGTTTAGAGCATTGGAGTAAATAGAGCAGCTTTTAACGTGGTCCTCTTTTAATATTCCCCTACCTTTCTTATATTACTCAGCGTGGATACCACCGGAAGATTCACGTTGATACTATTACTCATTTCTAAGCCTTGGAGTGGATTAGAAATGCTTGCTCTTATTTCAATTCTCCTCTTAGTATTCCCCCGCCTTTCTTGTATTACTCAGCATGGATACCGTCAAGGGATTTTGTACTCTTACTCAATTTGAGCATTAGAGTAGATTGGATGCGCATTTATTATGCAAAAAAACTAGAATGATACTCTAAATCCAAGCAATTTATGCTACAAGTCCATAGATTTTACTTTTGCATATTCTTCCTTTCATTTGGGTGCAAAGCGAGCATTAGATTGATTAAAGTTTAGAAACTCTTAGCACAGAGCTGTCAACTAGACATCTAAATTTTATGAAGCTAATAAAAAAAAGAGTCATTAAGACCAAAAGTTCATGGGATAAGTTTTCATGCATGATCTCATGAAATGGATGAATTTACTTTCAATTTTTTAGTATGGACATTGTACTTTATTGCATAACTAAAGGGATGGAGTTTTGTTACTTCCCTTAAGCATTTGTCAAGACGTTTGTCATACGGGGTGATATTCTGATGAACGGTTGGCGTTTGCCTTCTTGCCTGTTCTTACTTTCACGCTGGTTCTTTTCCTTCTTTTTTCCTTGTTGTTTTTTCCTGCACAAAATACCATAAGTTAGTCTGATATGTTTATCAGTGAAGAAATTTTCTCAGAATGTAACATTATTTTTTGCACTCTTCCATTTTGATTGTGATGATGTCTTTGATAACAAGCTTCTTGATACTTCGCCCTTGAAGTTGTGGCATATAGCTGAGTTTGTCTTTCTATCACCCTTGCTAATGCTATGACAAAAAGAGCTTCATTCCTCTTCCTGACATCCCCTGTAAAAAAGGTTTAGGAGTTAGCAGGCTTTATTTCATGATGAGAGGAGTTTCAGTGTGTATTCATCTCAAGTATTGAATGCATTCTTCCCTTTTCTGGCCGATAGCTGCATTGCTGGTGTGTTAGACCTTCAAATTAGGAGTTTAGAGAGGCTGAATTTGATGCTTCATCTCTACTAAAGCAGTCTTTTAGCTGTCAAAAATGCATTCAGGTTCATCTCCTGAAGTGTATTCCTCTTGAGATTGCCTAGGATGAGACTTCTCCCTGTGCTACCATCAATGATATCTCCCTGTTAGATAGGCCCATTGAGCATCTGGTTCATCTTAATGCTATCGCCCTTCCTATTTTCACTCCTCCAGACGCTGACTACTTTCCTGCACTTTATAACACTAATTTTGAATATTAGTAGTGAAGTATTTGTATAATCTTGATTTGTCTAAAAATCTTTTACCATGGAAAACAAGTACTTTACAACAGATGTATGCAAGTGTATGCATGGTATGTATGGTCCTAACATCTCGGAGTGTGAGAATGAGGTGCTTATTCAATAACTTGCATATTTGAGCCTTGAATGCTTCAAGGTTGGTACTTCTGGTGGCAAAGCTTCTAATACAGTTCCTTTGATAGATGACCAGCTGGCTGATGAAGTCCATGACCTGATGATTGCTATATGGATGAACTATTGTCTGTTGATTATAGTTCACTTTTTCTGCTTGTTGACTCTTATATTTCAATGTTCATCTTCAGTCTTTGAGTGCAGACTCACTTTTTTGTCCCCAAACTGGCCCAGAGCTACATTTTCCCCCCAAGTTTCTGATAATTTTCCTTCATGCCTATCATTAGTCTTGCTCTCAATGGAGGTTGGTCAAAGTGGAATTTATAGCTTTGAGGAATTCTTGAGCATAATATGAGGCTTGATGTTGCCGTCATGATTGAGGATAACTACAAGGTATGGGTTGCCACCTAAATTCTCTAGATACAAAAAGACACTTAATTTTACAATCAAAATCACAATGGGGCTACTAAAAGAGAAAATAAAACTAAAATAATGATACCAGAGCTCTAATTTTTTAGCTTTCATTATGTTTTGTGTTCCATTCAGATACTTATGCAATTTGATAAAGATGAATATAAAATATTTGAATAATAAACTCAAATTCAACTTTATTCATTCATTAGGGTAAAAATGAGAACATTCATTACATCACATGATACAACTCTTGTCATTAGTTAGACCTTCTGAAAATTTTCCACATAATATTTTTCTCTCATTTTTACCTGGCTAAACCTTTCATTCATTTCTTATTTTCCCTTTATTTTTCTCTTTTCATATTCTCTCAAATTTTCCCTCTCCTTAAAAGTTATACCTTGTGATATATTAATGGTCTTTGAATTTTCATTCATGCCCATGCTGAATGAATCTAATTGAAATTGAATTTATGTTAAACACGCATATTTAATCAATATCATAATGTGCAGTATCATCAGGATGCACACCACGCAAGTAAGCACAGTCAAAATTCATATCATCGATCCAAAAAAGTAAAAGTTCTAAAGAAACTAAAATGTTATTAAAAGAAAACACAAAAAAATTATTTTCTATTCTAAATGCTAGGGATGCTAAGTCTTAAGGTGGCTTATGTAGCAACTATTCTCGGTGACTATGGTTCACTTCTGCATTGTCACTTCGCACATTATAGCCTTCCTTGTCCTCCTCTTCAAATTCATCTCCCTATCCAGTAGGCACTATTGTTTCAAGGGGTATGTCACTGAAAGATGGCTTAGTGTAAAACAACTTGTAGTCAAACTTGCCTGAGGGTTGTCCTAACAAATCTTTAATTCATTGCTGTGACTGCTCAGGAGCCTCAGATTTCTCACTATTCTCTTTTAATGACTCACTGTTATCTCCAAATTCCTCACCCCATCCTCCAGGTGTGATTGATTTAATAGGGGTATCATAAGAGGGTGATTTGGAGTAAAATACTTTATAATCAAATTTGCCAAAAGGTTGGCCCAATAAATCTTCAACTCCTCTCTGGGATTGTTTGGGGGCATCATGAGTATTCTTATTGGATTTAAGGTCTAGGTCCTCAAAGGAGCTTAGTACTTCTTCCTCACTAACTCCTAAATTAATCATCATGGTGCTTGGGGGTGGAACATTTTGGTAGTTTGGGAAAGGATTATTTCTGGTGTTCGGATTTTCAAGGTCTGTGATTTTCCTAGAGTCTATAAGGTTTTGGATTTCATGTTTGAGGCGTATACAGGAGTCAGTAGAATGGCCAGGAAATTGGTGAAATTTGTATTAACTGTTTGGGTTATAGCTTGGGGTGTTTGGGTTTGGTGGTTTAGAGACGGCTAAGGGTCTAAGAAGGCCTTTTTGGATCAAACGGTTTAGGATTTTAGATAAGGGTAAGTTGAAATTCGAGAATCTCCTGGGTCATTGAACAACATGGACTTCCACAGCCCGACTGGTATTTCCTTACTGTGTGCCTCCAGTTGGATAGTTTCTTGTTCCAATGCTTTTAGCAATCTTCCTTTTCTCACTTTTAATCTTTTTAGCTTGCAACCCATCATCATAAAGGTCTACAAATGTTTTAGGGTTCATCATTTGCAACCTTTCAACCAAATTAGGTGATACATTTCGAACATTCATCCTAACCTGATCCTTCTTCGCTAGCTTGTTTTTCATTAATCCTGCCTTGTTCATGAATCTAGCCAGGAAATTAGAAAATGATTCATTGGGCTTCTGCCTAGTCAATTCCAAATCTCTGATAGACACCTCAAGCCTGGCATTAGGATCATACTGTTTTAGAAAAGCAGTACACAATTCTCTCTAGTTAGCTTGGATAGACTTCTCTAACCCATTTTACCAATTAACAGCCATACCCTCCAAAGATAGTACAAACAGCTTAGTAACTACAGACATAGGAGCCTTTGTGGTGCTCATAGTAGTTGTATATTGACTAAGGTGGATCTTGGGTCTCCAGTACTATCAAATTTCTGCAGCTGTGGCATCTTGAACTTATCAGGCAGCCTATCTTCTTCAAATTGCATCATATCATCAAAATCAAACGAGTATCCCATACCCTATCCTCGCATCAATTCTTCTATTTTAGACATCTTCTGAGTCAGTGCTTTCATCTTCTTGGATTCCAGCTCTTGAACTTGCTCAAGTGATTCCCTCTTTGCTTTCTTAATCATGTAGTTCTTAACATCCTCCAATTTCACTTCAGCATTTGGTGCATTCCTAGCAGCATTCATTGGTTGCCCCCCAGCATTATCAAGTGGTGCATCTACAATTGGTGGATTGGTAGCAACAACGAGTACAGGTGCAGCAGCAGGTGGCATTAACTCAGCTAGGGCTTGTATTAGTTCATCTTACATCATTGCTCTCATGTCATCCATTAATGCTCCTTTGATGACCTCTAGGGTCCAATTTCCTTGTTCCATCTCTCCTGTCTGTGTAATTGGTGTTGGTGTAGCTTCCAAGTAAAGCGGATTGATTGGTCTCTTCGCCAAACTGCTAAGGATCTCTTTGGTTATAGACTTTGGGCTTGTATCAGTCCTCACCAATCTGCGACCTTTCCGTTCCTAAACACAGAAAGACCTGAATAAATCTATAATGGCTGAAAAACAAAAGGTTTGTATGATGCATGAACTATATGTATGCATGATGCACGTGTTATGCAACAAGTAGCAAATAACAAGTAACAAGTCAAGTATACAAGTATCAAATAATAAGTCACGTATGCAAGTATTAAATCTAGTGTACAACATACATCCTTCCAACCTTATTCCTCCCATACACGTGTTCAATGGTGAGTTTCTTTTCCTAGGATTTTTGGTCTGGGCCTCAATATCAACATGGGATATCAAAAACCGATGAGCATGCCAAATCTCTCAGAGTAGTAAAGAATAGAAACAACATTTCTAGGTATAAAAGGGTAGCCCAATCTTTATTAGCCCAAATGGGTTTCTAAAGTATAGGCTTGGGCCTTCATAGATAGAAATACCTCATGGCAACAAACACAAGCAATTTGGGTAGATCCTAGGGGAAGTTACTAGGCCACTACATGAGCTGAGTCTAGTGAAAATGGTCAAGGTTCCATTAGCAAGATGCCCTCCTTTAAGACTTGAGTTACAGGCCAAGGTCAGAGGGGCTCGGTATCCTTTGCAAACTCGAGAGAAGACTACCCCTCTTTAGGACTTGGGTCACAGACTCTAGTCAGATGAGCCTGGCAATCTCTCTTGAACTGAGTTAAGGCTAAGAGTGATGGTTAGCCAATTTACAATCATAAGAAGCTAGTGGAATCAAGGGACCATAAACCAACGCCATCGGCTAGTAGGGACATGCAAGAATAAAATAATAATCAATAAAATAATTCTAAAGAACACCAGTAGAATCAGTATCTCTTATCCCCAGTGGGGTCACCATTGTAGACGACGGGGTTTAGCGCGTGCCCAAGTTTATTGCAACTACGACACTGTTTGAGCTCAGGGCACTAAGGAACACACTACTATATCACAAAGACATAGCTTGGAGATGAGGAGTCGCCACCCAGGGTAATAACTGGGACAAATCGAAGGTGGTGGTAACTCAATTCTCTAATACAAATTAGCATTATAACCAAGAGCTTTGGATACAGAATACAAACTTCTTTTAGTCTTGTGTTCATTTAGAATTATCTTATTAATTACTATCTTATTCCCTAATTACATGCAATTTCATTAAATCCTAATTGAACATCCATCTAACCCTAAGGCAACCAATCCATGAAAAAACACATAAAAAATGCATTCAAGGTGTAACGTCCCTAAATCTAAACTACATTTGATTTTAATTTTAAGTTAGCTAAATCTACATTTTTTATTTACAAGTGAAATAGAACTAAAAGTGGGCCTATATTATAATTATATTAGCGAACTTAAATATATTGTTTTTAATTTTAAAAGTGGGCCTAAGTGTTAAATTTTAAAAGAAAAAAATGAATGAATTAGTGGGCTTAATTTTAATCAATTTCAATTAAATGATATGATCCTAAGTCTACAAATTATGAAAAATGCTTTATTAATGGGCTAAGCTAAGTCTAAGTTAATTTTATTTAACTAAAAAATGGGCCTAAAATCTAAATTAACCTAAATGGGCCTAAGTTGTTTTTAATTAAATCTAAAATCAATTTTAAAGCTTATTAATTAAGTGAGTTAAAACCTATACGTGAGCTTGGGGCTCAAAACAAATAAAAATTAAAAAACAAGCCCAAATAACAAAAAATAAAAAAATAATAAATCAAAAACAAACATTATGTGAATTTTCTAACCCTAATTTTAATTATTACATACAACCTAAAATTAATCTAAAGCCACCATTAATTTTACTTGAATTTATCAAATGAAACCCTAATTTACTAACCGATTAATTAAAATAAAAACACATGCCACACACATGATTACACTATTCCCACTATTGGGGCTATTAAAATGATCTAATCAGAACAAAAATTAAAATTAATGACAACCCCAAAAAATAAAATACAAAATAAAATTACAAAATAAATGAAT
>CATIWM010118980.1:0-11967 GCA_949671775.1 Mallotus repandus | reverse complement strand
TGAATTTACCAAATGAAACCCTAATTTACTAACCAATTAATTAAAATAAAAACACATGTCACACACATAATTTCACTATTCCCACTATTGAGGTTATTACAATGATCTACTGAGAACAAAAATTAAAATTAATTACAACCCCAAAAATATAAAATACAAAATAAAATTACAAAATGAATGAATAAAAAATCCTAAAACTACTTTCAAATACAAAAGTTAATCCATGGCATTTCATGGATCTTTATAGGTTTCGTTCTCCATCATGGATTCAAATCACCCCATCCATAATCATAAACACAAAAAATAAATAAGGATTGGTAACTAAAAAGATAAAAATAAAAATTAAATCAGATCAAATCAAAATTAAATAGAATAAAAATAATCAAATAAAATAAGAAGAGAAAGGAGTAGAAAAAGAACTAATTTGATGGATGCAGTATTGATTCCCCTCGGAAGGTGATCACCATTGATGAAAGTTTGTCGCTTTTGTTGTGTTTGTCTGTGATTTTGATTTATTTGGATCTGATTCACGGCTTGAACTTGAAAAAAAGATACGTGAAATTAAAGAAAAATGGGTGTATTTTAGTTGATGGCTAAGAATCAGAAAAGTAGGGAGAGAAGAAAATCAAAAAACCCCAGCCCAATCTACGTGAAAAAAAAATCACGTATTTATAAAAACACCATCATGTAGCCCTAATATGATTTACAGGATAAAAATCAAATAAAATAAATTATTTTTATTATTTATCTAAAAAAATAAAAGTTATCCACACATTTATCTAATAAAAAAATACTTATCAAAATAACCTAATCAAAATCTAATGATAAATAATAAATAAAAAATAAAAAATAAAAAAATTTGTAAAAAAAAATTGTGAAAAGCCTATTTCCGACAAGAAATAAGCTATTTCCAGTCGGAAATAGCAAAGCAATTAAATGATGGATGATGGCCATATGGCCATCTTTAATTTTCAAATTGAATGGGCCTTTGGCCCATTCGACCAAAACCTTTTTTTTTTTGAAATTTTGTATTTTTTTCTCTTTTTTTTTATTTTTTTTAAAATTTATTAAAAAATAATTATATATATATATTAAATAAATAAATAAAATTTAAAAATAAATTACAATTTAGTTCAAAACCAATAAATCAAATCCAATAAACCTAATTTTACGGTCAATTTTCATCATCGGGTCCTCTATCGCATCCATGCTCTAGTCATCCCGAAATTGGGTGCTTACAATTATGTCATGGTGGATTGTCGTAGCAAATAGGTGATTTTCAAAATTTCGGATGAAGAGGAGTTTAGGTTCATGGGTGATAAGAGTTCTGCACCTTAGAATCTTATCTCCGTCATTACGGCAAAAAAGATGCTTAGAAAAGGGTGTCAAAGATACTTGGCATTGGTCAGGGAGACAGCTATAGAATAGAAATCCATCTCAGATGTTCCTATAGCTTGTTAGTTTCCTGATGTCTTTCTTAATGAATTGCTAGGTTTACTACCTTAGAGGGAGATAGAATTTTGCATTGATGTGATTCTAGGCGCAGCTCTTATCTCTAAGCCGCCTTATAGGATGGCTCCTACTGAATTAAAGGAGTTAAAGAAGCAATTGCAAGAGTTGCTGGATAAGGGTTTCATACTTCTCCTTGGGGTGCACCAACCTTGTTTGTAAAGAAGAAGGATGGTACACTCAGACTGTGCATTAACTATAGAGAATTGAACAAGGTGACTGTCAAGAACAAATATCCTCTTCTGAGGATAGAAGATTTATTTGATCAGCTTCAGGGAGCACAGTTCTTCTCCAAGATTGACTTAAGGTTGGGCTATCATCAGTTACAGATCAGAGAAGCCGACAATCCTAAAACAGCATTCCGTACTAGATATGGCCATTATGAGTTTATGGTGATGTCCTTTGGATTAACCAATGCACCAGCAGCTTTTATAGATATGATAAATAAGGTGTTCAAACCATTCTTGAATCAGTTCGTGATAGTGTTCATTGATGATATACTTGTGTATTCGAAGAGCATGGAAGAACATGTGTACCACTTGAGAATAGTGCTGCAGAAATTAAGGGAACAATAGCTTTATGCTAAGTTCTCAAAATGTGATTTTTGGCTGGACAGTGTGGCATTCCTTAGCAATGTAGTGTCTAAGGATGGCATTCAGGTTGATCCATAGAAGATTAAAGTAGTGTCTGAGTGGCCTAGACCAATAACAATCACTGAGATTCGGAGTTTCTTGGGTTTGGCAGGTTATTATAGGAGGTTTGTCCAGGATTTCTCAAGGATTGCAGCACTTATGACCCGCCTAACTCAGAAGAATGTGAAGTTTGTGTGGTCAGATGCATGTGAAGATAGTTTCCAACTGCTAAAGGAAAAGTTAACTATAGCTCTAGTGTTGACTTTGCCCAATGAAGTAGACAAATTTACTGTGTATTGTGATGCTTCTAGAGTTGGCCTAGGTTGTGTATTGATGCAGCATGGAAGGGTAGTGGCTTATGCTTCTAGGCAGTTGAAGAAGCACGAGCAGAACTATCCTACCCATGACCTAGAGATGGCCATGGTAATCTTTGCTCTCAAGATTTGAAGGCATAACCTGTACGGGGTAACGTGTGAAATTTACACTGATCACAAAAGTCTAAAGTATATTTTCCAGCAGAGAAATTTGAATCTCAGACAAAGAAGATGGCTAGAACTTTTGAAGGATTATGATTATGACATCTTGTACCACCCAGGCAAGGCTAATATGGTAGCAGATGCCTTGAGTAGGAAGTCCTTGGGTAGTCTTACTCACATCATTGTGGAAAGGAGACCTTTGATCCAAGAGATGCACAAGTTAGTGGACCAATGGTTGATGGTGAAGATAACCATGACAGAAGGATTGTCAGCTCAATTCATAGTTAGATCGGTATTGAGGGATAGGATCTTGGCTTGGAGCTTATGGATTTTATGGATCCTGATTTGGTAGAGCTTGTGGAGAAAGTTCATGAAGGAAAGTTTGTTGATTTTAACATTGATGATGAAGGTGTTCTGTGGATTAGTGGAAGATTATGTTTTCCTAATGTGGATAACTTGAGAGAAGAGATCTTGGAAGAAGCTCACTATATAGCCTACAGTGTACATCCTAGTTCCACCAAAATGTACCACAACATAAAAAATCTTTGTTGGTGGGATGAAATGAAGAATAATGTAGCTAAATTTGTTTCCAAGTGTTTGATGCGTCAACAAGTGAAAGCAGAGCACCAAAAACCTTCAGGGAAGCTTCAACCTCTTCTGATTTCTGAGTGAAAATGGGAGAGAGTCAATATGGATTTTGTGACATGGTTACCTTGTTCAAAGGATGGATACGACTCCATTTGGGTGATAATGGACAAGTTAACCAAATCAGCTCATTTTCTGCCAATTAAAGCTACTTATCCTGTGGCTAAATTAGCTAGATTGTACATCAAGCATATTGTGTGTCTTCATGGGGTGCCTGTTTCTATTGTTTTTTATAGAGGTTCTATGTTTACCTCTCAATTTTGGCAAAAGTTGCAGGAAGCAATGGGTACCAGGCTTGATTTTAGTACTACTTTTCATCCTCAGACAGATGGTCAGTCTGAGAGAACAATCCAAACACTTGAAGATATGTTGAGAATGTGTGTAATGGATCTTGGAGGCAATTGGGATGTTCATTTGCCATTAGTAGAGTTTGCTTATAACAACAGCTACCACAGCCATATTGAGATGGCACCATATAAGGCTTTGTATGGAAGGAAGTGTAGATTCCTTTATGTTGGAATGAAGTTGGAGAAAGAGAATTAACTGGACCAAAAATTATTCAGGATGCGTCTGAGAACGTAACTTTGATTAGAAGGAGATTGGAGATAATAGCTAGCAGGCAGGAGAGTTATGCAGATACGAAGCGCAAGGATGTGGAATTTCAAGTTGGAGATTATGTATTTCTGAAGGTGTCACCAATGAAGGGTGTTATGAGATTTGGCAAGAAGGGAAAGTTGGCACCGAGATACTTTTGACCTTTCAAGATTTTGGAGAAAGTTGGCATGGTTGCATATCAGTTGGCTTTGCCTCCGAATTTATCTCAGGTGCATCCAGTGTTTCATGTTTTCATGCTCAGGAAGTATATTTCGGATCCTTCGCATATTTTATAGCCCTAGAGTGTGGAAGTGAATGAAGATCTGACGTATGAGGAAGAACCAATTACGATTGTTGACTATTAAGTTCGATAATTGCATTCTAAGCAAATTCTGATGGTTAAAGTTTTGTGGAGGAATAATAATGTTGAGGAGCATACGTGGGAAACTGAGGCAAAGTTGCGGGTGGCATATCCCTATCTTTTTTAACAATGAAAACCTTGTATTTTCTTTTTCAGTTATTAAAATTCAAGGACGAATTTTTGTAAGGGGGGAAGACTGTTATGACCCGTATTTTTATTTATTAAATAAAAAGGGGAATTATTGAGTTTTAATTATTATTTTAATTAATTAGTGTTAAATTAAATTGTGGGGTTAAATGTTATTATTATTTTATTATTTTATTTTATGAAATATTGAGTTTTTAAAATATTATATGTGTATATGTTATATGTGGTTGAGATTTAAAGGTGAGAGATATTTTGGAAGAAAAGAATATTTATAATATATTTTTATAAAAACAAAACAAAACAGTCAAAAATGTTGTTTTTCCTATTCTTCTTCTTCTTCTTCTTCATCTTTCTTTCCCTCCTCCCCACCTGTCCAGCCTCGCCACCATGTCGGACCATCATCTGACGACATCGTCGATCAGCCTGAACTGCCAGCTTCCCCAGTTTCCTCCTCCCCTTCCTCCTCTTCTTCTTCCCCTTGCTCATTTCAGCGTCGGATTGGTGTGGAGCTCGCCAGTGACGATTCCGGCAATGTCAGGAGCTACAACCGGTCTCGTTTGAAAACTCCTCTATCGGGCTTCTAAAGCCCTAACTCGATTTGTCCGGGTAACTCCAGGATAGACTCCAATTTTGTTAATTTATTTTTAGGTTAATTTTTAGTTAATTTGTTTAATTGAGCTCAAATTCGATTTTATTAGATGTAGTTGCTTTGGGATTATATGCAAGTGAAGTTGTGATCTAGCTAATGGTGATTTTAATTTATTTTTCTAAAAATTTTGAATTTTCGAGGCTTCATGGCACTATTCCGGCTCGGGTAATTTTTATATTTTTATTAAATCCTATAAATTATATAGATTAAACTTTGTGAAGAAGTTTTGTGAAATTCTTTATAGAATTTTAAATATGAATTTTTATAGGTTATGTATAAATATGTTTTTTTGGAAAATTGTTGGAAATTAATAAATTATTTGATTTTAATTAAAATTTTTGTTAATTATTCTGTTTTAGACTATTTTTTATTATTAAAGGTATGAAAAATAATTTTTATAGTTATTTCCAATTAATTGTTAATTAGTGATAATTTTGTCAAAATATATGGAAAATAAACTTATTTATTATTTTTAAGTTTAAATGAACATTTTATTATTTTTATGATATTAATAGGTGATTTTAATAATTATTTACAATTTATGCTAATTTAATTGTAAATGGAAATTGTATGCTATCAATGGATTTTATTAACAAATATTATTTGCAAACTATAAATTTTATTATTATTATTGGGAAATTAAAGTTTCTTTATATTTTCATTATATGAATAAATTTTATTGTGATAATTAATTAAATTTTTTAAGGTATTTTAGTGATTTGAGAAAATTATTTATTTATTATATATTTTGTAATATATTTTGTGATGTTGGCTCTCGATTGGGTCTGAATTGTAGTTCGGAAGCCCAACCCGAGAAGTTGAGCTTTGAAATTTTGAAGTGTGTTTTTATGCAGGATTGGCTCTACTTTTTAGTAGAGAGATGTCCGTTTTACACAGAAGACTCTACCGAATTTTCGGTATATTTCTCGTAAAATGTGACATCGGGGTTGTATTAAGTTTTGAGTTTTAGTAGAGTCATGTCTTAAATCGAGTTTCCTTAGAAATCTAGAATGTATAAGGTTAGGGCTTAAATTCTAATTATTATTTTTATTATTTTTCCTATAGCTGCACCAAGAGCTAGGCCTCCAGGACAAAGCCAGTTAAATTAGAACAGAGAAGCGCATTCCACCTATGAGTTGTTATTATATGTATGTTTGTCATGTAGAAATACTTACCCAGCATCCATATATTTGTGTTAATATGAATAAATATGTCACGCTGTATTAACCCTTTATTTGTTATTTATCTTCATGGTGAATAGTATTTTATATATATATATATATACATATAAGGTGAAAATTGTGTTCTTGATTTGGATGTTGTTTTTATTGTTGATATGAATTGTTATTGTGATGTGATGTTTTTGGAGGACAGTAGTAGAACATGCTACCTAGTGGGCTACACTAGGACTGTTGCGCAACAGTATGTTAGATGTTAGGACTTGATATATTTTGATAGACGTAAGATATGATTAAATGAATTTATTATTGAATTTTTTGGAGAGAGAGGGGCGTGACTGTGGTAACTCGGTTGACTTAGTGTCTCGAGGCCAGTCATACCAGTAGTGTGACTACGGTAGTTTGGTTGACTTAGTGTCTCAGGGCTAGTCATACCAGTAGCGAGACTGCTATAGCTAGGTTGACTTAGTGTCTCGAGGCCAATCCACTACCAAATTGGAAAAGAGAAATATTATTGGATTTAAGTGGGCCTAATGGCCAGTGAGGTTCAGTGTTGAGATTCTGGATATTTTTAGGGTTCTGCTCCAATCCTCCACTTGTTTTCATTTACTATATTGATATAAAAATTGTTTTGAGCATTTGCTTGAAATTCATGTATTAAATAAATAAAATAAATATATAAATATTATTATATAAATGCTTGAGTGAATGTACCTTTAGGTTGCATGCATATATATAATAATAATTCACTCAGTAAGGTTTGACCTCCCTCAATTATTTTTCAGGATCCTTCTCATCAGACCTCTCATAGTAGTTCTCTTCGTCGAACTCTTTCTTCACCGGCTGACTTATGTAAATTTTTAACCTTACCCTTCTTGCATTTATAGACGCTGCAGTAGTAGTATGTATTTATTGTAGTATGTGAGGATAATATTGACCGAGATTGTGTATGTGACTGATTGTAAATTATGGAGAATTTCTTTATGTTATTAAAAGTTTTAATTCTGAGGCATATTTATGTTATATTAAGTGTGAATTTTTATGTTTAAGGCTTGCTACGGGTTCCGGATTCTTGTGAATTCCCCTTCCCTAGCTTCGATCATGACTCCCGGGTTTGGGTCGTGACAATAAATAACACTGTTATTATTTTTAAAACTTTTATTTAATAATAATAATATGTTTAATTGTTTATTTATATATCACGAGTCAAATAATTTTTTTTTTCACATGTGAAATATGTAGTTGTTTACTAATATATATATATAATCGAAAATATTTAATTAGTGTTTTGTCATTGTTGATACGATTAATAATTTGAGAAAAAAATGTTATTTCAAAAAGTTAAATAATTATTATGAAAATTAAATAATTATAATAATTTATAAATAAAAATTAAAAATAGTTTTTTAAAATATAAAAATAACATTTTTTAAAATCTTAGGTCTAAAATGTTAAGAAGGTTTAATTTTAAGAGTTGACTAATAGAAAATTAGTTTGACTAATGTGTAGAACTAACTAAAAGACTTTTAGAACCTATAGAATTTGATTCTAAAAAAAAATTGCTTATAGGACTTGATTGAAAAAAGATATAAATTATAATACTAAGAATGCTATTATCCATATAAATATAATAAATCTGATAGAATGCTATTATCCCATATAAATATAATAAAGTTGAGCTTTAGATTCTAAGTTAACCAATTTGTGTCAAGGGACATTTTATTTTATTTTATTTTATTTTATTTAGTAAAAGATTAGAGTCCAGAAATCAAAATTATGGAGTCCAAATATTATTAAAAGAAAATAAAAAGAAAAGAAAGATATACAAAGAAGAACAAAGGCAAAAACCACAGCTGACTAAGAGAACCGAAAGTGATCTCTACAGCAAACCAAGCAGAAAATACAAAAGCCACCCCCTGATTAAATTGATCAAATGATCCATTCCCAGCGGTTTCAAAAGAAGGAGCAGCATCATTCTCCCTACCAAAGTCATAGGTTAAGGCGGAGAGGCTTCTTTGAAACTCTCTTGAGCAAGACTTGAAATGATTCCTGGTGCAGTTTAGAACTCTTTTTTTGTAATGAGTTCTGCTCCACTTCTTTAATTAGTTTGCCTCCATCATCGAAACCTTGGTCGGCATGTTGTTGAATGGAAAAAACTTTTAATTTATTTTTCCCCGTGATCCACGACACTTCCTCCTTTTCCATATTCTCTGCCCTAAAGGCTATGATTTTTTATTAGAAATCATTATTGGCTATCTGGCAATCATCAACATGTGATTTTTTACGTTGCACCGTAGTCCACTGTTGTCAAAGGACATTTTATTAAAACTACATATAATGCTTATTTTGTAAGTCATATAGCATATTTAGTTTTCCTTTAAATTTTTTTTCTCTTAAAAATGTTATTTTGATTTTAATATGCTTTGTTTTATATATATATTGATTTTATTATTTGTAAACTTTATCTCTTCCTCTTCATTAACATTTTATGGAAGTTAAAACAAATTTTTCTTTCTTCAAAAAAAAAAAACAAAATTTTCTTTTAACCTTTTAAATTTTAATCATTATCTCTTTTAACCTTGTAATTTTTGAGTCATTGTTTTCCTCAACTTTTCAATTTTTAAGCTATCATTGACTTTTTTATATAAATCACTTTCTCATTGTCAATTATTTTTTGGGTATATCATGCATCCTTTACTTGATTATTTTACATTCAAAAGCTCTAATAGTTGAAGCAATTCAATGTTCTTGATAACGTGAGAAATTATATATTCTATTAAATCAATTTCAATTTTATTTTTACCAAAAACTAAAAAAGTTAGTTAAATTTTTCTCCATTTTTTAACTTCTCTTTCACATTTTTACACCATTGAAATATATAATATTGTTGTACATGAAAGTTAAATATTTTAATTATTTATCTATTTTTTCATATTGAGAGGGAGAATGGATGACTAGATAGAAATTTTTAGTTATTTTAAATTGCAACATAAGATATAATTTTTTTTCCCAATTACATCTATATCGATTTATTTTTTAAAAGTTAAAAAAATTTTATACATTATTTTTATTCATATTTCTAAGTCACCCGCTTATTGGGCGGACTAGAGGCATCATCAGTTTAGAGATGCGTTTACCTAAAGAGAAGCTCTTACATATCTTCCGAGCTAGATAGATCGGTAAGACAACAATATGTATACATATGATTAAGTAGAGCAATGAAGGAACTAGAATGCAAAAGATCAACAGCGACCACCATGCCAGATTATTCCACTGATTTTTGTTCGAAAATTTCAATGCCGCAGCATAGAAGTAGGCTTGTGATATGTATAAGATGGTGAAGCTCGTGATTGCTACCAGGTACAAATCCTGAAATCTTTTTGTTAAATGGGATTCCACCAAGTATTAGCAGAATCAATGCAAGGGAGAGCATCAAAGAGGCAGTGTTGTAGTACGAAAAGTTTAATTCTGGATCCCCTGTACCAAAGTAATAATCAAGATCATTAGAACTTGTAAAAAGATAGTTGTTTTCTTCCCAGGAAGATGGGGCAGCAGCTGAAGTTGTATCCTGTCCTGGTGGGTTTACTCCAGCTTGGTAAGTTATGCTTGCTGTTACAGTAGCTGATACAATTATATGCCCACGAGCCTTTTCTTATCGCCTCCCAACATTTTTAAAGTATTTATCCAACCATTTGATTATTTTTCCATTAAAGTAGCAGCATCCTTTTTGTGGTGGTGGTGCTGCTGCTGCTGCTGCTTCCGATGGTCGTGGCTGGAGATCATTATTGGGATTTAGGTAGTTGCTCCTCTAAACTACAGCTTCAAGAAGAATGTTTTGCATTTCCAAGCCTTTTGAATCACCTGGACAATGGTCTATCGCATCCAGTGCTGTAAAACCATTCTTGTTCAAAGCATTTGCCTTTGTTTTGATACCTTCCTGCAATAGCAAGTACTTCGTAGGCTGCAATAAATGAAGGACAGAGAGGAAAAAATCAATTTAGATTTAGAAATGTTGCCTAATACACGGAAACTTCTTTCAAAAAAAAAATAAAACTATCATGAGGACTATTTACCTTTAGAAAATGTTTCCATATGGAAAACTTTGGAAATTTTCTGACAAGATTTTGTTGCCATTTTTGTAAATGTGAAAATTTTAAAAATTGGTTTATAAATTGGAAGTAAATTTCCAACTTGAAAATACAATTCTTTTAATTAAAAATTAAAAATTTTAAATATAAAATTGAAAATTAGGTAAAACATTAATATATTTTTATTTAAATAAAATAATTTATAATTATATTATTGATTGATATTACTAATTGATCAAGATCAGAATTAATCACATATTAATTGTGATTTAAGTTAAATAATTCTCAAATATTAAATATGTATTCATATAACATTATATTTTTTATATTTGTAGATTTTTTCTTATGTTTCCTTCTTCTATATTTAAAGACATATCATATTTAGCTTTGAAGAAAAAAACCTATTTCCAGAGAATTTTTTCAAAAAACTAGAAAATTATGGGATTTATTATTTACTTATTAGAATTTTCTAACTTTTTTAAATTAGAAAAGGTTTTAGAAATTTAATAAAAAATATTTTTAAAATTTTTCAATTAATATCTTGACATTACAAGAACCTCTTCAATTACCACAAACTCCACTGTTACCACCATCGTCATAACCTCCGCCATTGCCTCTGCCACCACCACCTCCCCTACCTACCTCCACCACCACAGCCTCCTAAAACAGTGGTTGCAGCACTTCTACCACCACCACCACCACTGCAACCTCCTTTACCACCACACCTCCTCTACCACCACACCTCCATTACTTCTACTACCACTACCACTACCACCACCATAACTTCTACTATTTCCATCACTACAACCTTCGTTGCCTCCACCATGTCGCTACCACAGCAACCTCCATTACCACCATCTCCACCGCAACCTCACTACCTCCTCTACCACCACTATAATATCCATTCTCTCCACTACCATTATAACTTCTGCCATTTCCACCACCATAACCTCTTGACACAATGGCCATCACCACCACCAACCTCCACCTTCCAGATATATCTATTCCTCGATTATTTAATTGGAGGTACAAGTGAGATGGGAAGGACAGGACTAGGCGAGGAACCACCCACCATCTTCACCACTACAGCCTCCTACACCACCACAACCTCCACTACCAACATTACCACCACCATAAACTCCACTACCTTAACCACGACCACCCCAGTCTTATGACTTTAAATTGAAATTAATTAAATGTGTATGATTTAAATTTTTTTATATAATAAATATATTTGATATTAAATACTAATATATGAATTATAATAATTGTTATTATATATATTTAAAAGTTATTATAGTAAATTTTATAAAAAAATAAAAATTATAAGAATATGAAAAATTGCAAAATGAAGGCTATGTTTGTTTGCGGAAAATATTGTCTTTGGAGAAAATATTTTCCGATATTTGGCTAAAACATTAGAATACTATTGAAAAATATCATCCTTTATGACATTAACACTTTTTATTATTTAAATTATCTCTTTGTAATGGATCTAATGTCTATTTTTTACAAATTATCTCTTTATAATGGATTTGATATATTAATAAAAAAAATTATATAATAATTAATCTATACAAAAGAATAAAAGGAAAAAAGAAAATAAGTAGAAAATAAAAATAAAAGAAGAGGGAAAGGAAAAAAATGAGAGAAGATAAAAAAAATGGGAAGAAAAAAAAAAGAGGAAA
>CATIWM010118965.1:0-29632 GCA_949671775.1 Mallotus repandus | reverse complement strand
TATTTCTGCATATTTATTTTTCGTGGTTTTTTATATGTTTAGTTGTATTTCCCTTCCGAGAAGACCAAACTGAAAAAAATCGAACCGATACTGTACTGTTCGGTTCAATTTGGTTTATTTGCATGAGTTTATTCTTTTTATTTTGAAGTATATTTTACTCTAATTTCTTTTAAAATTTAAGTGTGTATGTTTATAATTTTAATTTTATGTACCATATAATTGTATTATTTAATTACTAGATTTATATTAATTTTGGATCTTATGTAGTCATCTCTGTATAATTTGTATTTCCATGTGTTTTCATATTATAATTTGTATTTTCATATTTTTTTCGTATTTCTGTATTTCAGTATCTTTTACGCAATTATTTTATTATTTTTGCTTAATTAGATATTTATATTTTTTTGTCTTTAATATATTCAGTTGATTTATGAATTAACTTTGTGGTTTTGTTTTTGAAGGATTTTATATATTTGTGGGAAATTAATATTTTGTCTATTGCAGGAAATATTAAGATAATTTTTGTTTATCTTATTATTATTTTTGCATGTTTAAAGGGATATAATTCATTTCTCCTCCCTCCTTTCTTTGTGTGCACATTTATTTATTTTATTTTAACTGTGTAATGGGTTTTAATCTTTTCTCCTCCCCCCCATTTCTTTGTATGTGTTTTACTTGTATATTATGATAAGTGACGACTTATAAACATGAAATTGGATTCATGTGCAAATTAGGACTTAATTATAAAATTTGACTATTGTTTGGAGGAAATTATAATTTGCATGTAAATAAAGAAATAATTAAATAATTAGAGGTAATAAAACACAAAACACAAACGAAAGCCAACCGCAAGGTTGGGTGGGCATCCCAAAAGCCCATACCCAGTTTCCGAACCCAATCTCTGAAGACGGCTACTGGGGCCCTCCGTGGAATCCAGTTGTTGTACAGTGTGTCCCAAGTCTTATCCTGGTGGTGACTCCCATCTCTGATATAGGCTTAAAGCCCATGTTGTATTTTCTAGCAGGCCTTGAACCCACACAATGCCATGGTCACCAACACTTGAGCGCGCGCTGAACCCCGCCGCCTATAATATAATATTCCCATAAATCATAATTTTCATATTTCATATATGTGCTACCTTAATATGGACCAGAACGATTTTCCAACATATGTGATGTTGTCAGGTTGAGGAATAACACAGAAGTTAGCTTGCCCATATTATATGAAGGATTTTAATGTGTTCACATTGCATTGAGGTAGAAAGTCTATATGGTTTGATAATCATAATAAAATCTTAATAGATGACCATCCATTTCGAGAACACAAAAAATTATTTTTATGTGGGAAAAGAATAACTAAACATGCACTTCCAGTTAGATATGAGATGAAATTATTGGAGAAAATTGATTTTATTGGATTTTAGCGTGTCACTATCATTTATTTAGAGGTAATAAATTATTGAATTTGTAATTATTACAAGTGCAGTTGGAGTAAATGAAGCATATTTTCGGATTTACTGTACTAGCGTACAAATTTGATTAGACATAATTAATATGTCATGCACATAGAGAATTTTTTTTCAAAAACATTGTGAATATGGTTAAAAATGTCAAAGGAATGACCATGGACAATGTTCGATCAAGAGAGAATTTGAAAGAATATTGTTATCGGGCAAGGTTGCTTATGGATGAATGGTTTAGTAAAAATCTAAAAGCATGTTTCACTTTGATACGGAATGAATAAGAAAAGTTGTGTGGATGGAGAAAGAATATGAAGTTTTCATATGGTTATGATCCAACATGGGAAGATGTTTTGAAGGAGGTGGATCGAAGTTGTCTAAAATAAAGAGTCATGATTGTCATATGTTCATGCGGTGTTTGATTCCAATTGTATTTAGAGAACTTTTACCCTAACATATGTGGCAATGTTTGATAGATTTGAGCCTTTTCTTTAAATATCTGAACAACCATGACTATCATAGACACAGAAAGATTGAAAATTGAAATTCCCATCATCATATGCAAAATGGAGCATTTTTTTCCACCTAGTTTCTTTGATTCAATGGAGCATGTTCCAATTCATTTACCAAACAAAGCAAAGATAGTAGATCCACTATAGTACAAATGGATGCATCGATTTGAGAGGTAAACAAATTTTTACATTCCAAAATAAATTTAATTTATGTAACACATGTTTTTTAATTCTTTTGGGGTACACAATGCATATAAATACATAATTAATGAATTGTCATGCTCATAGGTACCTACAAATGTTGAAGAATAATGCTCGCAACAAAGCTAAGGTGTGAGGGTCAATTACTAATGCATATTTAGTCGAAGAATCTTTATCATTCTCAATGCATTATTTTAATTCATCAATGAAAACAACGTAAAGAAGGCTCCCCTAAAATGCAGTTGGGATTGATGACTTACAAAATACGGATATGCTATCAATTTTAAAAACATATGGGAGGTTATTAGGTGCTACAAAACCCAAAATTCATGATGACATGGAGTATGATATAGTTCACACATATATACTATTGAATTATGATTAAGTTAAACCATATATCAAGTACGTATATCAACAAAAAAATTAACATATAATGTTTTCCTTTAATGTGTTAAATTTTAAGTAATGTTTTCCTTATTGTAATATGTACAAAGCATGGTTAAGGGAATGTAATTCTTATATTCAACCAGATGAAGTTAATAAGAAATTAAAAATAGATTTTTTAGCTTAGTTTGAAGATTTTGTGAGTTTATTTAATATGTTAAGTAAAATGGAATATGGTTAATAAACTATGTTAAAGTATTATAATTTAGTACATCATTTTTGCAATCAGAGATTATCAATGATAAAATGTTTAGAGATGTCGCATTTTAACCCTTATATATTATAAATTCATATAAAGGATACTACGTCAATCGATATAAAATTTCACATTGTTGGCCATGAGCTTCGTCCCAATCATGAGCTAAACTAGGACATCATTGCTCATAATTGAAGATGGGGACAAAACCCATTCCGGGCATGGTCCCGACTGGGATGACACTTTGGACTGGGTAGTCCCGCCTGGGATTAAGGCAGCTTGCTGGGGACAAGAATTTTTTTTTTCAAAATAGGATAGTACCTATCATAGTCTCAGTCCCAACCGGGATGGGGCCAAGGACCAAAGATGTAAATTTTTTCATGAAGAGGCAGTTCTCAACCCGAACATCATCCTAACTAAGACTCCACCTAGAACACTAATCCTGAGCTCCATCCTAACCGGGATCGTTCTATCACTTTCAACATTCAACGGTTCTGAATCTCCAACGGCTAGTTTATTGAAATGTCCCAACTGAGACTGGAAAAATCCCGATTGGGACTAGTGAAATTCTTACAAAAAGCTGAAGAATAATTAATGAAGAAAGATGAAGCCGTTGATGAATTGAATGAGCTTCAACAGCTAATTTCTGATGTTTTTCACTATATTATAACCCCCATTTAAGAGGGTAGATAGATTTGTGAACAACTTCTTCTTAGCATTCAATTCTCTAAAGCTTCAAACATTAAATTCTCTTTGTAATCAGTTTAATTGAGTGTGGTTTGTATGATAGACTAGGTTTCTCATCTTCTTGTATTTCTTAGGTTTAAGAAAGGGAAGTGAGGAACTAGCTCTAAGTGGAATTGGTTCAAGTGTTAGCCATCTAAAACACTTGGATTTTTTGGTTATAGAGTTAGCCTAGAAAACTATTGATTATGTATGTTTGAAGAGAGAGCCTTAAACTCTTATAAACTAAATCTCAAGTAATAGATTGGAGTGGGTGTAAAAAATCCTAACTTCAGGATAAGTTAGGTGGAGACGTAGATTCATTTGTGAATTGAACTCCTTAATTCTTTGTGTTTGATTCTCTACTCATCTAATCTTGTTTTAATCTTGCTTAATTCCTTTAATTTCCTTTTAAATTTAAAAAAGCCATATTCACCCCCCCCCCCCTCCTAGGACAATTACAACATCATTATCCAAAAAAAAGAAAAATTTGAAGGGTATGGTTTGTACACCAACCTTCAAACTATAGTAATAATTGAAAAGGTAAGTAATTTTCACTTTGCATCTACTATTGCTAGTGCAAAATTATTGTGCTTACAAATGGTTTGCTATGGAATATTTTAGCTTGTAATAAGCTTGTGAAATTGTGATTTTAAAATTTACTTTGAAAACTAGTAGAATTATTGAATATGGAAACCTTAAAAAGTTAGGGGAATCAATAGGTGATATTGGTTTTCAACTACTTGGCCAAAAATTGAAAGGCAAAGATGCAATTATGTTGAGGAAACTCTAAGAAAGAAGAGCCAAGTTGCAAAATCAAAGAAGAAGCGACACACATGTTCAATCTACAAATGAAACTGGATAAGGTTTATCATTAAGCCAAAGCTCAATTATGACAAGATCAATTGCTTTACAAGAATGTAGTCAATACAAAAAAGGAGAATTATATGTAGACACTAATTCCATTTAGTGATGGATTAGCAATAATAATTATTCTGTAGGTGAACTATAGGTCCCTAATAGAATTAGCGGCGGATATGCTAATCCATCGCAAAATTTGACGATGGATTAATGATGAAATGTTCTAACAACTTAGAGATGACTTACTTACGACTACATCCATCACTAATGGTGAAATGTCATTATCTTTGGTCTCCAAATATCAAGTGTCCATCACTAATTAGTTACTACTTAGAGATGACTTACTTACAACTATATCCATCACTAATGTTTTAAATTTTGTCTTTTTGGAATTGTTTTTGTAATTATTAGATGAAATTCATATTACAAATATAGAATGGTGTATGATAAATAAAAAATAATAATTCATATATACATAATCCAATAAATGCTGAAGTATATATATATATATATATATATATATATATATCAAAAAATAAAAAAAATAAAGGATCACTAAAGTATTAGAGAGCTAGTGGATTAGTTGGAGGAGGACCGTCATCTGTCGGATGATCAGATATAAAGCTAGAATATGACGATCCATCGAGTGGAAGCCCGACCTGTATAAGCCTTATCATCGTTCTTTACTCTCATTGCATACGATGTATAGGCTCCTACTCTTACTCAAGGCGCTTGAGCTGTCTAGGGACTGACTTACGCTCAACCTCCATATCTGTCTACTCCTTCTCTCTCAAGCTGCTCCTCCACTCCTACTCATATTGAAGCATCTGATTCTACTCCTCTAGTTGCTGCTGAACTAAGTGAAGTACACAATCATTAGATGGTAGGGTTATATAAGAAGCTGATGTGTCAGTGTTGCCTATGGAACTGATGTCAAGAGTATAAACATGTGATCCAAGTGCATAACCTAAAGCTGCTAGATAGAGACTTGTCATGTCGACTATAAGTGGTTGCGACCCATCCTTAGCAAGCTGTGATGCTGCCTCGACCATCTCGATGATCTTATTCTGTAATAAACTAAAAGAAAAGGTTAACATCGAGTGGAAAAATTGAATATAAAATTAAAATATTAATTAACTTTAAGCTTTTATGATTGTCTATCAATGAAGGACCTATCCTTCTTCGTATGGGTCCTCTTGGAAATCTTTCAAGACGTGGGCTAACAATGTAACTCTTTAGTCTAAAAAAATTCAATTTAAGGGAATAAAATTAACAAAAAAATAAAAACATTTAAAAATTATCTTACCAACGCTTTGACATGGTCGACTATGCTATAGGAATTGCCAGTGTCTTTTGTCACATTAGTACTTGGACCTCTAGTCTCGCTTAAGGGATCGTCTTTGGCCTTAGTAGACTTTTATTACCACTTGGGTGTCTGCTAGTGGGCTTGCCACTTATCCTATATATCCTATTGAATGTCGTTTGCCTTGACCCTCTTCTTCCTCTAATTATATAGCATCTTATTGTATTAACTCTGATAGACAATCTACTATACTCGAAATTAAGCCAACAATATGCCTTCTGCATAGATTAAATTGAAATGAATGTTAATATATTAAATATCAATACATAAATGAAAGTTATACATACATATACACATACACACACACACACACACACACACACACACACACACATATATATATAGAAACAAAAAGTTTTTTCTTACCTTGAACTCCTTTAAATAGAAGCTCTTAAAGAAGATAAGCACATCACTCTAGGGCTGACCATATATTGATTTGGATTCAGAACCCGATTAGAACTAAAATCGGCCTCGAATCGACAGGTGTCATCTTATGTGGAATCGACACTGCCGGTTCCATATATATATATATATATATAATAGAAACAAAAAGTTTTTTCTTACCTTTAACTTCTCCAAATAGAAGCTCTTAAAGAAGATAAGCACATCATTCTAGGGCTGACCACAGATTGGTTTGGGTTCAGAACCCAATTAGAACTAAAATCAACCTCAAACTGATAAATGTCATCCTATATGGAATCAAAACTGCAGGTTCCAATTCCCAAACAGCAATTCCGATTCTAAAATGAAAAATTAAAAAAAAAAGAAAATCAACCTGGCCAAACCAACAAACCAAATTGAAATTAGAACCAACATAATTGGAACCGACCTTGAATCGGGATGGGGTTAGCTTCAGTCCATTCTACTAAAGGTGGAACCATGAATTGCTAATTTTGAATCGAAATTGGCAGTTCACTAAACCATTTATCAAACTTTTACAATTAATATAATTGGTTCATAGATCCATTTTAAATAATTAAACAATATTTAACTAAAATTAATTCATCAAACATATATGAATACTTGTCCTAAATTTTTTAGGGTTATTTGCAAAAGAAATCCTGACCTTTAGCACTTTTTGCAATTTAATCATGTCTTTCAAATTTTGCCAAATTAAAACACAATTTTAAAAATTTTTGTAATTCAAAACACCGATGTCGATTATGGGGACAACATGCTTGTGTGGCAATAGGAGATTGTTTCACTTTTTCACATCAGCTAACCCCATATCCATATCAAAACGCACCATTTGACAAATGGGAAAGAAAGTTATTAGTAATTCAAACCTAAACCAAAGCACTCTCTTATTCATTTCTTGTTGTTGTTGTTGTTGTTTTTCACTTTTCTTTTGAAGAATTAATTAATTGAATATTTTGAGTCAGTTGATACTCTTATAATCCTGTAATTAGATTTTGTATGAATTACAAATGCTTTATGTTGATATTCACTCATATTTGGTTTCACAATTTGGATTTTGTTGCTAATTGAAAGAGGCCCTAGAGGGGGGGGGGGGTGAATAGGGAAAATTACTAATTAAAAGAAAATTAAAGATTAATCAAGAATTAAAGAAGAGTTTAGATAAGGGAGCAAGAGAAGAAATCAACAACACAAGATTTAAGGAGTTTGATTCACAATTGAATCTACGTCTCCACCTAACTTATCCCCAAGTTAGGATTTTCTACACCTACACCAAACTTATTAACCAAGATTGAGTTTACAAGAGTTTTGAGGATCAATTCTAAACCTTACAACATAATGAGCTTTTTAAGGGTAAACTCTAATCAACAATCAATAACAAGTGTTTAGAGGCTTGCACTTGAACCTAACTCACTAGCATTAACTTATCACTTCCCTTTTTCAACCTAAGAAAGAAGATGAAGAAGAAAAATAACCTAGCACACAACCAACACTCAAATATAATGAGAATTATAAGAATTGAAGAATGCTCAAAAGATTTCTAAGAGCATTTAATTTGCTCAACAACTTGTCTAACATCTTAAATGAAGTTCTAAGTCTTCAATTTATAGTTGAGGAGTGAAAAATAGTTATTGGAAGCCATTAATTTTTTTCCCAACCTCTTTCTTCTTCATTAAATACATTTTTAGCTTTTACAAGATTTAGATGCTCGGGGTTGTGAGTGTAGGCTTGGGGTCGTGAGCGTTGAAAAATATGACCGTTGCTTGCAAAAGTGACCATTATAGATGTTTAGGGTCTGGTTGGGGTCGTGAACATAGACCTTAAGCATATCAACCATCTTTATCACATTTTGGGCATCAGGAGTCAGGGTCATGAGTGTAGACCTTGAGGGTAGGCCAAACTTTGAGTGTGGGCTAGCCTTATAAAAACTTGTTCGTTTTGCATCCAAACGCATTCCTTTGCATTTGGTTCATTTCCCATGCATAAGGGAACATGTTTAGAAGTTTTTGAAGACTTCAAATGTGATTTAAATATCTTCAAGCATGTTTAAAAGGTTGGTTAATTGACTTAGCTTTCATTGAGAGTAATATTGTACCTATGCTCATAATCACACTCAAACAAGGAACATTAGTAGGAGTAGATTAACACTTGATCATGCAAATGTTCAACAATCTCCCCTTTTTTGATTTTGAGAAACAATTTTGAATGATAGAGAATAAATTATAAGTGGAAGTGTGTGTAACTTTACTTAAAGGCTCCCTCTCAACATATACTAAGGGTTTTAAGAATTTTTAATATTATTCTCCCCCTCAATATCTACTTGGGTGGTTAAAAAAAAAGAGCATTTGAAGGCATTGGCATATGTATTTAATTCAATAAAGCATCAAACATGCACATAAATTTATCCATTAACTATCCAAATATTTTAATGTGCATATCAATTCAAAAATTATTTAAGAGTACACATTAATTCAAATATCCAATAGCCAAGTCATTAATTCATCATGTAATCATTCAAAATCTCATTATTCCCCCCCTTTTGTCAAAGAAAAAATAAAACTTAAAATAAATAGAGAAGATGAAATTTTTAATGAAGACAAAAAGACTTAAATTAGATAACAAGGACATTCCAAGGATATAGACATGACTAAAACATTAGATAAAAATACAAAAGAAAACATAAACATAGGAAATGTAGTCCATCAGATGCAAAATGAGAAAACATAAGAGGAATGCTTAAAAAAAATGAAGTCCTAAAGACATTAGGGTTGATAATCTCTATCACCACTAGGACCTTGATCTTCATTGCCTCCTTGAGATGGGGATGAGAGAAAGGTCCCCATTGGCATTGGTAGCCTTATTGCTCATATAAATAGTGAACATCATATTACAAATGATTGATATGATTGTCCACTTGATCAAATCAAGCATTAAAGTTTGTTTTCATTAATGATATATGATTAAAGATATCACCAACCCATTAAGGCTTATTATCATAAGCTTGAACACCTCTAGAAGATCCTTCACCCCTAGTTCTTTTCCTTTGTGTAGCTTGAGCTGGTGCTTCCAACTCTTCCATTCCTTGAGAGGTATAATGATCAATCTCATCAAAGTATTGCTCATGTTCTTCATCTATGGCTTGAGCAACTTCTTCCTCTATCCAAAACTATATGTTATTAACCTTCTTAAATTTCTGGGAGTTCTTGATGAAGGAATTGTCAAGAAGAGTATAAGGATAAGATTCTAAGGAATTGGGGTTGATGTTAAAATAGGTATCAATTTTAGTGATAAACCCTCCTACGCATAAGTTCCCCGAAGCACTATCACTAAGCAGCCATAATCTCCATTGAAAGAGTCTACCCATCTCAATTTTGATGTTATCTACCATGCAATGAAGTAGATAAAGGTCTTCAAAGGAAATGGCCTCATGGCTTTGGCCTTTTGTATTAATGGAAAATGCAAGAAACCTTTGAATATATCAAAGGGCTTTGAATTAAAGGGAAGAGGATCTTGTATGACCAACATGAAATCTAAAGGAGGTGGGTTTACAATGTTGCACCCAAAAATTATGAGGTGACCACATGGTGTTGATTTGAGAAAGATCTCATTGAGTAAACCCAAATAAAGTATCAAATTATTATGCGGTTAAGAACCCATTTGTCCCTCCCAATTTAAATCTCATGTTATTAGGGGGATTGTTGTTATCAAAGGAATGAGTTCTAAGGAAAAAAGATGATAGAAATTCAGTAACTAGTTGGGGGCATGTGGGTTGAACATCAAAAGCAATGGTGGAGAGTCCTACCCTAGCAAGGAGAGTTTCTACCTCATCAAGGCATCTAAGCTCTTTTACACGTGTATCTTGAAGGAATTAAATTCCTTTGAGAGAAAGCTTGTGGTCTTGAAAAAATTTGAGCATTTTTGTTGTAGATTGGAGGAGTTGATCTTAGATGTTCTTTGGTAGCTCTTCTTGGAGGTGGTGATGGAGTGGAAGCTTGCCTAGAGGACTTCTTAGGAGCCATGATTAAAAAAATGATGTAATGATGTTGCAAAAAGAGAATGTAGGAGAGGAAGAAAGGTAGTTGCAAGGATTTACAAAATAAAAAATTAAAATTTTAAAGACTAAGGGAGAGGAGAAAATGCAAGAATTGAAAAATCATAAAAATAAAACTTTTAATGAGTAAATGAGAGGAGAAATCGCAAGAATTACAAAATAATAAAAATAAAAATTTTAATGAGTAAATGAGAGGAGAAATTGTAAGAATTGCAAAATAATAAAAATAATAAATTTTAATGAGGGAAGGAGAAAAGAAATTGCTAGTATTGCAATAAAAATAAAAATAAAATAAAGATTTAATGGGTGTAGGAGAAGAGAAATTTCAAGTAGTGCAAAGTAAGATAATGACTATAAGTGAAGAGAAGTAAAAAAAATGAGATTTGTTCATTTAAAGAGGGGTTTATATAGATGAATTTAATCAAATATGGCCCTTGGATAATGGAAAAAAAAGGATATAATGAATGGGTCGTTGGAGGTTTGATAGAATTTGAAAAAAAGCTAATAAAAAATCAAAAATTAGTGAAGAGGGCACAGAGAAATGGACCTGGTGTCAGACTTACCCTACGCTCAAGGTCCTCTCATGGTCCTGAGCATGGACCATGAACGTGGCAGCATTTGATGCACCAATGGTCACGAGCTGCACTGTCAGGTGCAACGACTTGTGATGATAATTTCTGTTAGCCCCTTGAACTTTTGGATTGTTTTCAATAATGTCCAAAAATGTTGCAATTTAGTCCAAACGGACTTAATTGACAAAAAAAAAACAAAAAAATATTTAATGCAAGATGATTTTAATAAAAACCAGGGCCTTGTTTACAGGCTATTGAGCATGCAAATGGAGAATTTCATGGGCAAATTAATTTTTGCTAGTTTTAAATAATTAATTAATTGAATTAATTTCAATAATTAAATAGCAAAAGAAATAACATATAGGCCAACAAAAATTTCATGTAGGCAGAGTAAACATCCACCAATGTTGTAATTAATTCAAAATAAGATGCACACATGGGCAAAATAATTAAATAAAAAAATAACATGTAGACGATTTTAGGATATTTTTGAATATTTTGATTATGAGCTAATATGCACAATAAAATTGAAGGATATGCATTTTAAAAATAGATAGGCAAATAATCACTATCTTACAAACCAAGAAAAATTATAAATATAAAAAAATAATCCAAGCAAACATATCTATGAGCACTTTAACACACACAAAAGATGTATATAAATGATGAATAAAAAGGGGTAAAAAGCTTAAAGGTGCAACAATTAAGCATATAATGATCACAAGCACTCAACACAAAATCATTATAAAGAAAAATTATTAACATGAAGAGCAAGATAGAATCAAGATAAACTAGCACCATCTAGCATTCCAAGCTCATGCTTAATGAAGTTCATTTGATCTTCACTAAGAGGGTTGGTGAAAATATCCACTAGTTGATGATTAGTAGCTACAAATTTAAGGTTAATGTGACCTTCTTGAACATGATTCCTAAGAAAATGATGTCTAATATCTATGTGCTTTATTCTAGAGTGTTGGATGGGATTTTTGCTTAAATTAATAGCACTTCTATTATCACATTTAATAGGAATATGATCAACATTGATGTTATAGTCCTTTAGTTGTTGTCTTTGGCACAATACTTGTTAGCAACAATAACTCGCCGCTCCACATTTAGTTTTAGCGGTGGACAAGGAAACCGACTCTTGCTTTTTGCTATACCAAGACACAAGACATTGATCTAGAAATTGACAAGTCTTGGAAGTGCTTTTTCTATCTAATAGACTTCTGGTAAAATCCGCATCCGAAAAACTGACAAGATTAAAAAAGGGACTTTTAAGATACCACAAACCTAAATGGAAGGCTCCAACTAGGTACGTAAAGATCCTTTTAATAGTATTCAAATGAGACTCTCTAGGGCTATATTGAAATCTAGCACACAAGCACGTAGCAAACATTATATCCGGTTTACTTATGGTTAAATAAAGAAGGGATCTGATCATACCTCTATATCTTTTTTCATCAACCAGTTTGCCATTCTCATCCTTGTTGAGTTTGGTGATGGTGCTCATAGGAGTCTTACTTGACTTAACTCTATCCATCCCAAAGTTTTTGAGGATGTCTCTTATGTATTTTGCTTGGTTAATGAAAAGTCCATCCTTGCATTGTTTGATTTGAAGTCTAAGGAAGAATTTAACTTCACCCATCATGCGCTAGAAGAAAATATAATATAATATCACTAAATATAATATCATCCACATAAATTTACATAACAAGTAAATCGTTGTTGGATTTTTTGATGAAAAGAGTTGTATCTACCTTTCCTTTAGAAAATGTGCTCAACCTTTCATACCAAGCTCTAGGAGCTTATTTCAATCCATACAATGCTTTGGATAGTTTAAAAACATGGTTTAGAGATTCAAAGTTCTAAAAACCTAGAGGTTTCTCAATATGCACTTCTTCTTAAATGAAACCATTCAAAAATGCACTCTTAACATCCATTTGAAAAAGTTTAAAAACCATATAAGATGTACATACAAGTAACATTCTAATGGCCTCTAACGTTGCAATTAGAGGAAAAGGTTTCATCATAATTAATACCTTCTTTTTTATTATAACCTTTAGCCACTAATTTAGCTATGTTCCTTATTATGACACCTTGTTCATTCATCTTATTTCTAAACACCAATTTGGTGCCTATAATAGGTTGATGTTTAGGTCTAGGAACTAAGGGCTAAAACTTATTTCTCTCAAATTGATTTAACTCTTCTTGTATGGCAAGGACCCAAATTCATCACTCAAAGCACCATCAACATTTTTTGGGTTCACTTTGAGAAATGAAGGCTAAATTAACAATAGATTCAAGTTGAGATTTAGTAATTACCTCTTTTGCAGTATCACCAATGATGAGGTCTTGAGGATGTACTTTCTTGATTTGCCAATCCTTAGGAAGCTCTTCTTTAAAATTGAGTTAAGGAACTTCTTCTTTTAGAGCTTCTAGTTCCAAGGACTTATTATCATCCTTCTTAAAGTTTCATCTCTAATAATTCATCTACAACATCATCAACACTACCAAAATCCTTTCTAGGATCTAGTAGGTTAGATTCATAAAAAAATAACATGCATTAACTATTCAACTACTAGAGTTCTCATGTTAAAGACTCTATATACTTTGCTAGAGGTGGAATAGCCTAGGAAAATTCCTTTATTGGCTTTAGACTCAAATTTCCTAAGATTGTCAATGGTGTTTAATATAAACCACTTGCATCCAAATACTTTGAGATAAGAGATTTTAGGTTCTCTATTGTTCCAAAGCTCATAATAAGTTTTGTTCAAAATTAGTCTTTTAAAGAATCAATTTGCTATATAGCAAGAAGTGTTAATGGCTTCTGTCCAAAAGTATAAAGGTAAATTATGCTCATGAAGCATGGTTCTAGCCATTTCCACTATAGTTCTTTTTTTTCTTTCAATAACCATGTTTTCTTGAGGTGTTCTAGGAGAAGAAAAAGTATATGAAGTACTATTTTCATTACAAAAGGTTTTGAAAAATTCATTTTCAAATTTGGTTCCATGCTCACTTCTTATAATTAAAATGCAAAAACCTTAATCTTTTTTAACTCTTTTTGAAAAACTTTCAAATTCTTTAAAAGTATTATTCTTATGAGTAAGGAAACACACTCAAGTGTATCTAGAGTAATCATTAACCAACACATATGCATAGTGCATTCCACCTAAACTAGCAACTCTACTAGGTCTAAACAAATCCATATAAATAAGTTTAAGTGGCCTAAAAGTGGATACTACATTATTGAGCTTAAAGGAAGATTTAGATTGTTTTTCCTTTTGACAAGCATCACAAGGCTTGTCCTTAGTGAACTTGAGTTTGGGTTGATCAACCACAAGTTTATGCTTGCTAAGATCATGCAAAAACTCAAAGTTTACATGTCCTAACCTTCTGTGCCAAGTCCATGTGTCATAGGAAATAGACATTAAGCATTTAATGTCTTTATTATCAACCTTATTCAAGTAAATGACATAGACATTGTCAACTCTTTCACCATTAAAAATTACTTTGTCCTCATCTAACCTACTAATAAAGAAATTTTTAGGATAAAAAGTGATTTTATTTCCCATGTCACACAATTGACTTATACTACGCAAGTTATATTTAAGACCATTAACAAGCAACACATGATGAATAGATAAGGATTGAGGGTTACCAATTTCTCCAATGCCTACTATCTTTCCTTTGGCATTTTCCCCAAATGTGACATGGCCTCCATCCTTAGCATCAAGCTTGTTGAATTGGTCCTTGTCTCCTGTCATGTGTCTTGAACATCCACTATCAAGGTACCACTTGCTTTTTGCTCTTGTAGACTTCAAGCACACCTACATAACATAGTTTAAACATTCTTTTGAACCCAAACCTTCATCTAGGTTGGTTAGTCTCAAAGTAGTCCAAAGGAAGCAATTGCAAATGTAATCTTTTAAAGAAGCACACATTACTAGTGTGACCTTTGATCATGCAATAGAAGCATTCAACATTGGCAAATCTATTTCTTTTAGGAGTATATAATTTCCTAGTATTTGGAGCATGCCTTTTGTGTTATGGTTATGTGGGCATCCTAAAGGTCTTTATGCCTTAGAAGGAGAGTAAGACATGCATTGACAATGGCATTGTCTATTGTGAGGTGATTATGTAGCATGCCTAGGAGTGTTATATCTAGTGTATATATAAGCATGTCTAGGTTGGGGCTTTTTGGATTGAATCTTACCTCTTTGTGTCAAAGAAGGTTGGGTATTGTGAGACTTTCCCTTTTCATTTGACATATGATACCTTTTAGCTTTGAAAGTTTGAGTCTCTAAAGGCTTAAAAGTAGAAGAAGTAGAATCACAAGAAGTTTTAACAAAGTTAATGCGAGATGATGATAAGGAAGAGGGCATTCTATTTGTATATCCAATTCCATGAGTATCCCTATAGAATTTTTAAGAATCAAGAAAACTATTTAAAGTCTATTTTCCCTTCTTAAATTTACAAATGGAATTCTTTAACTCTAGGACCTCTCTTGAAAGATTAAGATTTTCATCATTTGCTTTCTTAAGTTGGTCCTCCAAGGATTTAGAGGATTTTAAATCATTTGCAAGCTTTTTATTACATTCAATAAGTTGAGACAAATAATTTTTTAAGCTTTTAAATTCTCTAGATAAGTTAGATAGCTCATGTTTGTAAAGCTTCTTCTTAGAGAGTAAGCTTATACATTTAAGCATGAACTTGCTCATAATAGAGCTCTCATCATCATCACAATCATCATAATCATTACAAGAACAATGAGATGTATATGTTACGTCTTTTTCATTTTTAAGAGCCATGAAGCAAAGGTTGGCCACTTCTTGTTGCTCTTCTTCCTTTTCTGATTCGGAGGAATCATCCCATGAAGCTTTGAATGCCTTTTTCTTGTCCTTTGTTCCTTTGTTATTTAACTTGAGCTTAGGGTACTCATTTCTAATATGACTCAGTTTCTTGCACTCATAACAAGTAACCTCTTTGTTCTTCTTGCCTTTATACTTCTTATTGAAGTCTCTAGTTCTTGAGAAATTCTTCTTTCTTAAGAATTTCTTAAAGTTCCTTATAAGCATGGCAATGACAACATCTTCATCACTAGAATCTTCAAGACTTTCCTCTTCACTATCATTTTGTGAAGCCTTCAAAATATTGCTTTTCTTCTTTTCTTATTTTTCTTCGTTTTGATCTTCCTTTTGCTTCAATGTGAGCTCATGTGTTAAAAGCCTGCCAATAAGTATGTAGGTTGAAATCTTTGACAAATCATGAGCTTCTTTAATAGAAGTGACTCTAGATTTCCAATCATTTTTAGGAAGGATTCTAAGAATCTTTGTGTTGATTTCTTTCTTATAGTAGTGCTTTCCAAGTTTCCTCAAGGTGAGAAGACCATTGAGCCTATTGGTCATTTTAGTAATGGATTCTTAAGGCTTTATTTTGAAGAGCTTATATTGATACACATGTAATTGAACATTCTTGCTTCTTACTTGGATGTTGCCATCAAAATAATTTTCAAGAGTCTCCCAAATTTCTTTAGCAGATAAATAATGTTGGACTTTCTATCCTTTTTCTTTAGATATGGAGACAAGTAAGATAGCCATTGCCTTGTTATTCTTATAGTTTTCCTCCTTTTGCTCTTGTGTCCATTAAGTTCTATCAATGAAGATTTCTACATTTTCTAAAGTGCCTTTAGGAGGCTCCTAACTATCAAGAACTACTTCCCATAGTCTAATAAAATTATTATCAATATATAGTTCAATTTTACACTTCCAATGGGGATAATCACTTCCATCAAAGAAATGTCTCAAAGAAGAAAAGTTTACACCCTCACTACCCATGATCTAAGCTTCTTGTAATTAAATACCAAGAACTTTAGCTCTGATACCAATTGAAAAGGCCTTAGAGGGAGGTGAATAGGGAAAATTAAGAATTAAAAGAAAATTAAAGCTTAATCAAGAATAAAAAAGAGATTTTAGATGAAATAGCAAGAGAAGAAATCAACAACACAAGATTTAAGGAGTTCGATTCACAAATGAATCTACATCTCCACCTAACTTATCCCCAAGTTAGGATTTTTAACACCCACACTAATCTTATTAACCAAGATTGAGTTTATAAGAGTTTTGAGGATCAACTCTAAATTTTACAACACAATGAGCTTTCTAAGGCTAAACTCTAACCAACAATCAATCACTTCCCTTTTTTAACCCAAGAAAGAAGATGAAGAAGAGAGCTAACCTAGCACATAACCAACACTCAAATACAATGAGAATTATAAGAATTAAAGAATGCTCAAAAGATTTTTAAGAGAATTTAATTTGCTCAACAACTTGTCTAACATCTTAAATGAAGTTCTAAGTCTTTAATTTATAGTTAGGGAGTGAAAAATAGCTGTTGGAAGCCATTAATTTTTTTCCTAACCTTTTTCTTCTTTATTAAATACATTTTTAGCTTTTGCAGGATTTCATATGCTCAGGGTCGTGAGCATAGGCTCGGGGTTGTGAGCGTAGGCTCGGGGTCATGAGCGTTGAAAAATATGACTGCTACTTGCAAAAGTAATCATTGGAGATGCTTAGGGTCTTGTCGGGGTCGTGAGAGAAGACCCTGAGGGTAGGCCGGACCCTAAGCATAGGTTGGTCTTATGAAAACTTATCTGTTTTGCATCCGAACACACTCATTTGCATTTGGTTCATTTCCCATGCATAAGTGACATGTTTAGAGGTCTTTGAAGACTTCAAATGTGATTCAAATGTCTTCAAGCATGTTCGGAAGGTCGGTTAATTGACTTAGCTTGCATTGAGAGTAATATTGTACCTATGCTTATAATCACACTTAAACAAGGAACATTAATGGTCCAAAAATATTTGTTAAAGTCAAAATAGGAGTAGATTAACAATGGATCATGCAAATGTTCAACACTAATTTTTGTCAAACCTCAGTTATTTATCTCTAACTGTAATTGCTTCTTTCTCTCATTTTCTAACTTCTGAAGAAATATCAGTGCTTGCTTAATTCCTAGTTTTTTCCATCTTAAAGTTCACTTCTCATCCAAAAATTACAATGGTGTCTTCTTCTTTTTAATGGATTTTGCTTCAAAGTTGGCACCTTTATTTAAAATTTAACAGCTTCGTATCTGTTGAATTCAAATCCATGCTTATCTTAATACTGGGGTTGTGATCTTTTTCATTTTTTAGTTGTTAATTTTGTTGGATTGTTGTTAGTCTGTGGGATAGGAGGTGGGTTTAGGCATGTTGACACACAATTTACTTAAAAAGATCATAAAAATGTTACTTAAAGTGCATACCTTTACAATGAAACCATGAATAAATTTCTCAGTAGCAGTTTTCACAAAAACACCAATAGATCGAGTTTTTGACAGAAAACTAGGAGAGTTTGACAATTGCAAAGAGAACCCATGTTGCAAAAAAGCTGATTTAGAGGACCCAAAAGAGGATTTGACAGATGGAACAAAGAAAGCCATGGAAGGTGACAAAGAAAAGGAATTGGGCTAAAAGTGGATTTGTCTTAGGCCAAACAAAGAAGAAGAAGAAGATCAAAACGGTGAGTTTTGATGTAGGATAAGTGTTGTTTGACATGGCAAATAAAAATATGCTTCGATTACGACATAAGTTGTTATTTTCCGAATTTTGCACCGGTATTCTGAATTGTAGAATTTTATAAATTTATAGTTTAAATTGCCAAAATTAAAAAGTTATAATTAAATTGTAAAAAGTGCTAAAAATTATGTTTCTTTTTGCAAATAACCCAATTTATTATTAGATTATAATTTATAATTTTATTTATATATTTATGTTCCAATAAGGTTCTGAACTAGATGAGACAAAATAAATCAAGGTTAAGTAAATTTGTCTAACGAGACTAAAATATTTGGCTGAGGGTAAGATTCGATTCTTCTAACTCTTACTTTCCCATTTCCAGCCCGTGACCCATTTACATTTAGGCTAGTTTTTTTTTTGGGATTTTTTCATATATAGGCCAAAATATAAAAATTTTATCAAAAATATCGTTAACCAATAAATCTTTCAATATTGCTTTTTCAAAATTTTTTCTTTCAAAAATAGTGTCCTTTCTTTTCCAACGTCGTCTTTGAGCTTCACCAAATGGCATGTCCAACAGTTTCGAGAGATCATGGGCAACTTCAATCTTCTCTCTCTCTCTCTCTCTCTCTCTCTCTCTCTCTCTTTCTCTTGCTTTCTCTCTCAATAAACATACAATTAGGGAAAACTCTGTCAATTCACCCGCAATCAAAAAAGAAAAATGTAAATTAGCTTTTGTTTACAAGTTAAATTTTAATTTTGGTTGAAATTATTATTTTTAATTTTTTGGTCTTGTCTGTAGATTCAATACCTGCATGAGGACGGGATCGATGGCTCTTAGAAGGTGGATTGTGTTTATGGTGTTAATTTTGACAATGGAGAAGAGATGGTTAATTGCAATGAATGTGGTGTTTGGGTGCAGACTCGTTGTTCCTATTATGTGACGGTGGTTACTATGGCACAGAAGTGGAGGGCGGTGGTTTAGTCATTTTATTTATTTGTGAGTTTTATATGACTTAATAATGGCTATCATTTTTCTATGTCTAAGTAATGGTTTTCATTTTCGTGCAGATGGGACCTGGGTTCCTTGTATCAATACAATCATTATCTAAAGTTATAGATCACTATAACAAAGTACATCTTACTTTACCGGCAAAATTGCTAGCTTGACTCTCTTATTCTCTCTCCCTCTCTCTTTTAGTTTTGACAACAGCACTAGGTAGTTCTGTAGTAGCTAGGATCAGTATAGGAATATTTCAGTTTTGCAATTCATTTGTTTTCAATGCTTTGTCATTTGGAGACTATTAGTTGGCTTGCATCATTTCAAGTTGAATCAGATCCTAGAGCACATCTTGTTTTTTTTAATTTTTATTTTTGACCCTTTAAAACTAACCAATCTTCTTCATAAGGTCAACACCAAGGTGTCACTGATGTTCTACCACTATTTTACATGAATAGTCATGGAAATGTTGAACAGTTAGTTACTTGTTTTGTTGATCCATGGCATTGAATGGACGTATGTATGCATGAGTTTGCGGTCGGTGTTGTAACTTAGTTTGGTCCATTTGACAGAAAAAGTTAAGCTATTTAGCCAATAACTTAGTTTGGAGTAGAGAAGGCATGCAAAAAAGAAGAAGTGTGTAGGTATGATCAGATAAGGAGACGAGAGGCGACAACCATTAAGACAATATTAAGGTTTAAGGAAAATGAAAATAGAAGGGAAGGGCGTGTGAGATAATTTTTCACTAAGCTCATGTGGAATGGGAATTCCAAGATCATAAACCCCTATAATATTAAAACACTAGCCGAGGCATAGAAATGTTAGAGTTGATACTTTTCTCAATACTCTAAAGCTAATGTATTAAAAATAACAATTTCAACAAAAATCAATAAAATTTTACAATTGTTGATTTTTGTTGATGTTTGTTGTTTTTTTATTATTAATAATAAAATTAAGGTCATAAATGAACTTTTTACTTTTGTTAGTATTAATAATAAGAATAATAATTTTTTGATATACTTCATATTTTTTTGTTATTTTTTTATTTTTAACAAAAATCACTAAACGGAAACAATAAAAATTTACAGTTGTTTAATTTTTTTTATTTTTTTTATTTTTTCAGTGGCTTTTTTATTATTAATAATAAAATTAAGGTCATAAATAAAATTTTTACTTTAGTTAGTATTAATAATAAAACTAATATTTTTTTGATATATTTCATAATTTTTTTGTTGTTATTTTTTTTATTTTTAACAAAAATAACAAATGGAAACAACAACAAAAAAACTGAAATAACAAATAAACAAAAATCAACGAAATTTTGCAGTTGTTGATTTTTGTTTATTTTTGTTGATTTTTGTTATTTTTTCAATTATTTTTTCATTATTAATAATAAAATTTATACCATAAATAAAATTTTTACTTTTATTAGTATTAATGATAAGAACAATAATTTTTTTGATATATTTCATTATTTTTTGTTATTTTTTTGGTTTTTAACAAATATCAACAAAACTAAACAAACAGAAACGACAAAAACAACTGAAAATGCAACTAATACAAAATCAACAAAAGGCCAATAAAAAATTGCAGTTATTAATTTTTGTTGTTGTTTGTTAGTTTTTCAGTTTTTTTATTATTAATAATAAAATTAAGGCCATAAATAGAATTTTTATTTTTACGGTATTAATAATAAAAATAATCACTTATTTGATATATTTAATAATTTGTTTGTTGTTATTTAAAAAAAATAATTATTGGAGACTATGGGTAATTTTTAGTTTAATTAGTTTAATTTTTATATTCTAAATGATGATAAGTTTCAAAATTGAAAAATTATTATTTAAAATATAAAATAAAAATTATTTAAAATATACAAATTAAATGACCAAGAAAGTAAGAGACTCCAAAAAAAATGGATGGAAGCTTGCCTTTAGTTTTCTTTTGAAGGTCGCAATTAACATTTATTTGATATGATATGAGTTCCCAATAATTCACTTGGCTGAACAAGTGAATTGTGATGCACATATATATGGACTGCTAGGGGAGAGCACGGGTTGGGTTCAGACGGATTCGGATTTTCAATTTTTCAAAAAATCAAAACCGAATTGGGTTCGGGTTTTGATGTCAGTTTTCGGTCGGATTTATGGTTACCTGAAAATATAATAAAACAAAAAAAAAAGGCAATAAACAATGAAATGTTTGGTGTCCCAACGGAATTGACGTGTCCTTTCTTCTCTGGAGACCTCGATTTGAGTCCCAGCTGTGCATTTTTTGGGTATTTTTACTCTAAAAAAAATGTGTTGGTTGTGGGATTTAACCGCCGACCAATAACTGGTCTCCATAAGTCTCCACCATTGTGCCATAAGCAAAAATTGTTACATGTTAGTAGAAATTATATATATATTACTACTAAATTTTGGTTTTCGGTTGGGTCGAATGCTCGTCTGAAACTTGCATATTTCTAAAAATGGAAATCGACCCGAGACGGGTTTCGGAGCCGGTTCAGATTTGCTTACCCCTAGTTACTGCACTTGCCTTTCTTTTTCCCACCCCAATATGCGATTTCTAATTGCTGAAGTTGCAAAAGACCTCTGACTATGGAGGTTGGACAAATATTTTTTAGAACCTCTCATACTATAATATGAATGGATTTTAGTTTTTAAAAAGTAAAAGATGTATGTAGATCCTTACTCCATATTAATTTCAGTTTGCAAGATAACAGTACTATCAACTTAAACGCCACCACATCATTTATCTTTGCATCTGAGAATTGAAATATCTCTTCCAATAAATGACAACTGCTAAGGTCCAACTTCTCCAATCTATGGAATGTTGGCAACACTTTGGATGAAAAAACAGTTACTAATTTTGGGCAAGCATAAATTGTCAAGGATTTTAGTTTAATATATATATATATATATATATATATATTAAATAATTTTAATATTAATTATATACGTTCAAATTATTATTCAATTTAAAATTTAAATTATACGTTTGTAATAACTGCTTTTGTTCATATGTATTTGATTATTTGACTAATAAAAAAAATATTATGATAAAAATAAATCAAAAAATGAACTAAAAGATGAAAACTGAAAAAAAAAAAGCTAAAAATGAAAAGTTAAAAGATAAAATTAAAAAAAAAATAGGAATTAGGTCGTTAATGAAATTAAAATTATCAAAGAATACATTTGTGAAATATTTTTTTTTTTAATTCAGCTTGATTAGTGCAGTAATTAATCCTTTAATTTTAATTTTATTTATTAAAACCCCACATCATAAAATGATGCCACGCTCACGATGCAACTATAAAATAAAGCAGCAGGCGATACAGGGAGACAGGGAAGAAGTATATAGATGGGACATGGATTAGTGGTAGCAATTTTCTTCCCAATTCCAATCTAAGAACCACAACGGACGAGAACGCGGTCACGATCGAACCCTCCTCCATTTTTCAATTTGATTCATTGTTTTAGTTTTGTTTTGATCAATTAATTATGAAAAAGAGAGCAAGAACAAATCCTGATAAGGCGGTGCTGAATGTTTGCCAAAGGGAAGTTGGTGAGCTCTCCACTCGGAATTTTGCTCATCGTCTTGCCGCTTCTGAGGTTTGTTTTTGCTGCTCCATATCATCATTCTCTAGATATATAGTGATGGGTAGTTTTTATTTTTATTTTAAATTTAATTTTAATAGTCTTTCTTGATTTATCATTGAAATATATGACATGCTGCAATTTAGTGTATTTTCCTTATAGTTTTATTACTTTCATAGTGCTGTTCTTGATATGAGTTTTGGTTCTTGGATCAACTACCCACCATCAACACTTTATGGAGGTGGATTAAGAGTATTGATTTTGATCTAGTCTAATATCTTTTATTGCCTTTTCTTTTTCGTCTATAAGTTTTGAATTTACAGTTGGGTGGCGCAGAAAGTTTTCTTATTTTTAATCTTTTTCATTTTTTTTTTTTTGGAAGATGGAGTTGATTTGGTTTCCTTAACCCCTTGTTCAGGAAGTCTAAAAATGTGAACAATTCCATTTAATTGAATTCAATTTTTATCAATTCCCGTGTTTGGAATTCTCATATTTGCTAGAATTCAATTCTTTTACCATAAAAACAAGCATTTGAGATGACAGAAACTATGCCACAGTTGATGTAGTTTTGCAAGAATCCATTTCAATTGAGTTCTTACACATGATTTAGTCTGCCTTTTGTCCCCCAAACTTAAAAGAAAATCGGATTCAAATGAAACTGAAAGATAAACTAAATCAGGCTGGGTTTTGGGGAGGGGGTGGGCTACATTTTCTAGAATGTATCAATACTATGTTAACATTTCCTAGAATGTGGTGAACAATCATTACACTGTTTTATTTGTTAAACCTGAATTCAGAAGTCGATACAAGTAAGATATGCTGTTCATTTCTTTTCTCAAACCTTAATGTTGGGGCTTCTTATTTTAATATCTTATAGAGCTCTGAAGAAATAGTTATTATTATGGTTTTCAGGATCTTGTATTGAGACTTGATATATACAAGAAGCTGGATAAGCACAGAGGCTGCGTCAATACAGTTAGCTACAATGCTGATGGTGACATTCTGGTGTCAGGCTCTGATGACAGACGAGTTATACTATGGGACTGGGAAACTGGGCGTATCAAGCTTTCTTTTCATTCAGGTCATGCTAACAATGTCTTTCAAGCTAAAATCATGCCTTTCTCAGATGATCGAAGTATTGTTACTTGTGCTGCAGATGGTCAGGTAAATCCTGTGTTTCTAAAAGACATGATATGATGTGTGCTGTCCCCATATTCGCTTAGAATTTACTGCCTGTGGTATCATAGACTGTAGCGAAGAACGTTTATAGTCAAAGATTATATGCTTTAAATAATAGCTTTCTTTTTTTTTTATTTGAAAGAATTCCATAGATCAAGAAAACATTGTTTTCTTCACCGAGTTATAAGAGTAGAACACATCAACTAAAAAAAAAATAATAAAAATATGATGTTTTCTTATTGAGAACCTTTGCTTTTATTCTAGGTTCGACATGCTCAAATTCTAGACCGTGGAGCAGTGGAGACTTCATTACTAGCTACACACCAAGGACGAGCTCATAAGTTGGCTATTGAGCCTGGGAGTCCCCACATATTCTATACCTGTGGCGAGGATGGATTGGTTCAACATGTAAGTTTTGTTTGCTTTTAACTAATTCTACCTGGCAGTTTTTTGGTTTCATTTGTTAGAGGACTTGCGTAGCCTTTTGTTCACCTAAATGATTGCTCAGATTTTATGAAATGTGTGATGCGGGTGGGAGTGGTGTGAAAATATGATGGCTATCTGTTTGATGTGCAATATGCTTTTGAATTCGGCTTGCTAGTACTTAAAAGAAAGGCATAGCTCAATATCTTGTGGATTGTTAGTTTTAGGGTTAATGCAGAAAGAAAAAAAATTAAGATTAAAGAATCAGTTGAGGCTGGATTTAATTAGGATTTATTAATCTGATCACAAGGAGAAAAAAAAATGAGGGCACTGATCAATCACTTTCCTTATATCTTATCCTTCTTCATCATCCACCATGAGGAAAACTCAAAAACTGGATGCCTGGTTGAGATTCTTTGCTTGGAATGTCTCTAATGAACAAAAAAGATTGTAGTCCCCGATCTTCTACCTGTATTGTACTGTTTTCTTATAATCAATATGTGATTTTAATTTTCATTTGATTTTGCTTGGTTGTGTTATATGATTATGTGACGTTATCAATGTCATTTCAGTTTGATCTGAGAACTAAGAGTGCCACAGAACTTTTCACTTGCCAACCAATTGATGATAGGAGGAATTACATGCCAGTTGTCCTCCTAAATGCAATTACAATTGATCCGAGGAACCCAAATCTCTTTGCGGTTGCAGGGTTAGATGAATATACTCGACTTTATGATATTCGCATGTACAAGTGGGACGGGTCAACTGAGTTTGGTCAACCTACAGATTATTTTTGCCCTCCGCATTTGATTGGTGATGACCAAGTTGGAATAACTGGCTTGTCATTCTCAGACCGGAGTGAGCTTCTAGTCTCCTATAATGATGAGTACATCTATCTTTTCACACGAGATATGGGATTGGGTCCCAATCCAGATCTGTCCTCTCTAGTTTCCTCGGGCAGTGATGCAACTGAATTGGAACCTATGGATGTTGATAGAAAAGCCTCTCCCCAAGTTTACAAAGGGCATCGAAATTGTGAGACTGTAAAGGGGGTAAACTTCTTTGGACCCAGATGTGAGTATGTGGTGAGTGGGTCAGACTGTGGTCGTATTTTTATTTGGAAGAAAAAGGGTGGAGAGCTCATCCGTGTCATGGAAGCAGATACAAATGTGGTGAATTGTATAGAACCTCATCCTCATGCCACTGTGCTTGCCAGTAGTGGAATCGAGAGCGATATAAAGATATGGACTCCAAAAGCAATGGAGAGAGCCACTCTGCCTACAAATATTGAAAAGGTATGCTTTATTCTATTATGCAAATGATTGACATCATAATCTTGATTTTTGTCTTTCATTGCTCCTTGATGCCATGGATTTTGCTGGATGCTGTAACACTCAAATGAAAAATAATAACTTACACTTGATGGGGCATTTCAGCAACAAAAACTGAATAAGGTTATCTTGTTGTGTGTTTGACAAGATCCAACTTAAGTTGGACTGATGGATATGGACATTTTTGTGGTGGTTTTCCCCATGATGTAGAACAAAGAAAATAAAAATAAAATGATATTGAAGGGAATCAAGCAATTTGAAATTTCAATTTAGTTATCAATTATCCATGGATGAACTAGTTAAAATGTATTCATGATCATGAATACTTTATCTCCTGTACTATCTCTGCTGTTGCCTTTTTGGAAAAGGTTTTGAAGCATGATCACATTCAATGGTTTTCCATTGGTGACGAGGATGACGATGAAGATATGGAAGATGATGAGGATTTTTTCTCTGGTGACGATGATGATGATAGTGATGACGATGACGGTATTTTTGATGATGATTATAGTGATGACGATGACGTTATTTTTGACGATGATGAGGGCGATGATTGTTCTGATGATAATGATGAGGAGGATGATGGTGATAATGATGAGGATGGGAATGAGAATGATAAGGGTGGTGATAATGACTACACTGATGATGGTCATAATGATGATGATTGCGATTTTGTTGAACGGTTATGATGATTCTGATTTACCCTTTCTGTGTTCAGCTGAATCCGAAACCTAGGGGCTGGATGTACCGAATAGCTTCACCAGAGGACTTGATGTTGCAACTATTTTCATTGCGAAGGCAAAGAACTAACGCAGACCGCAATGAAGAGAGCTCAGCTGCTGGTAGGGATTTTTTGGAGCTTCTGCTAACAGTCAATGCCAACAGTGATTCAGATGATGGAGGGGATACAGTTAGTCATGATGATTTGTTTGGCTAGGAGATGCTCTGTCTACCATAGCAATTGTACATAGGCATAGGTTTCAAGTCAGCATTATTATGGAGCATTGCAAAATTTAATGTCCACCTGGCAGCTTAATTTAAGTTTGTTCCCATTTCTCCTTGTCTATTCTGCCCTTTTATAGTTAATTCGACAATATTATGCTGATAGTGATCTCTATTTTTATAATAATAATAATAATAAAATAAAAAACCATTAAGGTGGTATTTATCCCCAGTTGTGTGTGGTAAACAGAAAAAGAAACAGCTTGTACACATGAAAACAAGTGCCCGCTGATGAGGCCTTAACCATGCTGAGGCACTTGGGACCTGTTTAAACCGTGTCAAGGGCAAGGATTGTAATCCTTGATTGCTCCCATTCATGGGATTTACATCTGTTAGTGATCTACATTTGTTAGTTAAATATTGAATACTCTCTCCTATTAATGCTAATAAACTAAGTCCTAGTTCATAAATACACAAGTGCATGTGCATAATGTCACTCTCTTTATTGCCATTCCCTTTACTCTTTTGTAGCCATTAGTTATTTGTTTAGAATTGAGTTTGATTTCAACTACTGCAACTGATTAATGGGATGGACGCAAAAGATGAATCAAGGGCTTGTTTTGCTCAACAATGGCTGCCTAATTACAATCCCCTCATTAACAAAATAAGTTGTGCTCCTGCACCTTATGTATTGCTCTTAATAACACCAATATATAATTACAAAACTAAACGAATAGGTATAAAAATTGAAGGAAAATATAACTTATAAATACACGAGGAAAGCTTTGAATAAAGTATGCTAAAAGGTTCGCACATCACTTACGATAATCCATAATAAGAAGTGTTAAGAAAGATACAACGAGTTATTTTAACTTTTCTTTATAGGTAGTCAACAGGGCCGGCTCAAGGCTATTTGAGGCATTGGACAAGTTTTTTTATAGATTGAATTTTCTATTATTTTTTCTATTTGTATATTATAATTTACAATAAGTATTTTTATTTAAACATTAGTTAATTAAAAACTCTAATATTATTTATTAAAATAAAAATAATTAAAAATAATATTATATCATCTAATTTATATTCTCTTAGTTATTATGATGATAAAAATTTTAATATCATTATATGCATAAAGTAAATCTTACTATAAATTCAATTAATTTTATTCTAAATTTTCAGATTTCAAAAGAATTAAAATTATTTCATAAAAATATAAATTATTGAAAATTTAAAAATAAATAATGTACCAAAAACTAAATTATTTTATAAATAAGAATATCAAATATCTTTTTTTTTATTCATGAAAGAATTTTTTTAATTAATATCATAACTTTTAAAATTTTGAGTTTTAAAATGTTTAACAAAAAATATAAAATATGTTAAAGTAAAAGAAAAATGCAAAAGAAAGAAAGCAAAAACTATACATTGTTAAATTTTATTTATATATAAATTTTGTGTTAGATATATATATATATATATATGGACCCAAGGAGTTGGGTCTGTCAATGAAATAAAATGATTTGAACTTTAGTCCACCCCTATCTTTTTGAGAAAAAAAAATATATATATATATATATATTGAAAAAATATATAATTGATAATATTTATTACCAAAAATCAACATAACATAACACTAGTAAATTATTATTAATAAAATAATTAATAAATAACATTCAATATAAATATATTAAAGTTATTTAAAATTTTAAAATAGTTAGATTTTACATTTTTAAAATAAAATTTGTTTAATAATATATTAATTTAAAAAACTGGCATTCAAATTTTGGGAAGCCCAATCTTTTTGAAAAATATAATTTTTTTAAAAATTGGGGTCTTCCCTCAATTTGGAGTCCTAGGCATAGGCCTTAGTAGCCTATACCTTTAGCCGGCACTGATAGTCAGCTCTTATTTATTTCTTTCTATTGGTCGAAAATGCAGGGCAGAAGATCGGAGTTGCTAGTAAGCCGTATATTGCTATATTATGCAGCCGGGAGTTAAAGAATGCTTCTATTAAATCTTTCACGCCATTCAGTTTGTTGTATTACGTTCTCATTCCCTGCTCAAAGCAAGCTCCACACTAGTATAGGGGTGTGGGTAACGTCATCCGGATGTCGCACTATGTCAATGGAGCCGTTTTGCCTTCAATAGCAAGTATTTTGCTGTTTATTGTTGTTCTCACAATGCCCCCTTTAGGTGTATATATTCATGGATTGCAATTTGCTTATGAAACTTAAACCAAAAGTATAATTTTTTTTTAACAACTGGGTCAATGGATAGGAAGAATTGAATTATAACTTCAATTTTACAATGTCAATCACTTTAAGTCATTAAGTTATAAAGGGAGGACAACCAAAAATATCATTATACTCCATCATACCCACAATCTTAAATAATGTATTTTTAAGCGGTTAATAATCTAGTAACAACTTTTTTTCCCTAATTTGAATTCTTTTCTTACTTAAAGAGTTTTCGTGCTCAACATTATTACCTAATTTCTCAAAATATTTAATTTTTCAGATGAAAAAAGCTGATAGTTGTTTTTTATCAAACAACTAAACTAAAAGGTGTTGTATGAGATTTATGAATTAGTAGCTAATAGTTGTTTTAATCCCTAACAACTCTAGTTTCTATAAGTTCTATTTTGAATTTTTTTCATCAGCTGACAATTTGATTTAAATTTATTTTTCTTTTGAACTATATTTTTCTTATTAAAAATAACTAGCAAATAAATTTTTAAATTAAAATGTGTATAATTAATTCTCTACAATTTATAATAAAATAATGTTATTTTAAATTATAATTATAA
>CATIWM010118906.1:0-12791 GCA_949671775.1 Mallotus repandus | reverse complement strand
TTATTGTAATATCTTTGTTTTGTATTTTATTCATTCCGTTGCAGTATATATTTAGATTTTGATTTCATTTTTATTTTAATTAAATACTAATTGTATTGATTTTATTTTCATGCTTATGATGGGAGCGACATGAGTCATATGGTAGATGTGGAGATTGCATAACCATCCATGAAGGTCTATGGAATGCCATAGATTAATCCTTGTTAAAATAGCGTAGTTTTATATTTATTCTATTTTTGTGTGTTTTCGTGATAATTATGTTGTGTATTTTTTTTTATTTTTGGTATGTAATTATTATTATATGTAGGAATTGTAATAGCCCCGGTAGAGGGAAAAATAGTGAAATCTTTATTTTTCTGTACCTTAAAATCAATTAGTAAATTAGGCCAATTTGGTAAATTCAATTAAAATTAATGTTGGCTTTAGATTAATTTTAGGTTGTATGTAATTAAAATTAGGGTTAGAAAAATAATATGATGTTTATTTTTTATCTATTTTTTATTTGGGCTTATTTTTTTAATTTTATTTGTTTTGGGGCCAGGCCCACGTGTAGATCTAACTCACTTAATGAATAGGCCTTTAAAATTAAATTTAGGTTCAATTAACTTTAAAATTAATTTAGGCCCATTAGGTTAATTCAGACTTTAGGCCCATTTTTTAGTTAAATAAAATTAACTTAGACTTAGCTCAGCCCATTAATAAAGCCTTCTTCATAATTTGTAGACTTAGGATCATTTCATTTAATTAGAATTAAGCCCACTAATTTATTTCTTTTTCTTTTAAAAATTAATAGACTTAGGCCCACTTTCTTTAGAATTAAAATAAATAGATTTAGGCTCACTAATTATCAAAATGTAGGCCCATTTTTAGTCCCATTTCACTTGTAAATAAAAATATGTAGATTTAGTTAACTAAAATTAAAATTAAATGTAGTTTAGATTTAGGGACATTATGCTTTGAATGCATTTGTTATGTGCTTTTTTATGGATTGGTTGCCTTAGGGTTAGATAGATGTTCAATTAGGGTTTAATGAAATTGCATGTAATTAGGGAATAAGATAGTAATTAATAAAATAAATCTAAATGAACACAAGACTAAAAGAAGTTGGTATTCTGTATCCAGAACTCCTGGTTGTGGTAATAGCTTGTATTAGAGAATCGAGTTACCACCACTTTCGATTTGTCCCAGTTATTACCCTGGGTGGCAACTCCACATCTCCACGCCGTATCTTTGTGATAGTGGTTAGTGTGTTCCCTAGAGCCCTGAGCTCAAACAGTGTTGCGGTTGCAATAAACTTGGGCGCGCGCTAAACCCCGCCGTCTACACAGTGTTATTACTTTAGTTTGTTAATTTATTTTTAATTTACCCGCTGTGCCCAACAATCGGTATCAGACATAGCCTTGTATCCTTGAGGTTACAATTTCGAGTTGTGACTGCTCCTAGACGCCTGTGTGAATTTTCAGTTGTGACTGGTCAGGTAATGTGGGCCCAGCGCATGGGTCCCTCCAGCTAAGGGTCCCCCAATAATGTTGGCGTGGGGGGAAATGGGAGATGGCGCTCTAAACTATGCACAAATGGTTGAGAGGTGCAAGGTTGATTCTTGGGCCTGACTGGATAAGATATCCTTTTCAGCTCAACTGGTATCAAAGTTGGTTCCAATAAAATTCTTAGTATGCTTTGTGGTTGCAGCATTGATTGATCTTCTACATCAAAAAAGATTTTATTATCCAGTAAAATTCTTTGTATGCTCTGTGGTTGTGGTATTAACTAATCTTCCACATCAAAAAATATTTTCTTGTCAATTGTAAAGGACCCACAATGGAGGAAAAAATTAGCAGAATAATCTACCTAAATGGCTCAAATTACAATAATTGGAGTAAAAGGATGAAAGATCTTCTTGTTGTGACGAAGATGCATTTGTCGGTGTTTACCATAGTTAAACCTGAAGGTAAAACTGATGAGGAATGGGAGTTTGACCATGAGCATGTGTGTAGTTTTATTCAACAGTTTGTCGAAGACAATATGTAAAATCATATATGCAATGAGATTCATGCACGGTCTCTCTAGAATAAGCTAGAGATGTTGTATTCTTCAAAGAAGGAAAACACTAAATTATTTTACTTGACCAAGTTGGTGCAAGTAAAATATAAAGAAGGGACTTCCTTGCCAGACCACTTAAATGAGATGGAAGGAATCCAGGACAAACTATCAAAAATGGGAGTAAAACTGGATAACAAAGTATTTGCTGTATATGTTACCTTCTCTATCATAGTCATGGAAGACCTTGAAGATCTCCATCACCAACATTGCCCCTAACGGTATAGTCAACATGGAGATTGTCAAAAGTAGTATTTTGAATAAAGAAATGAGAAGAAGATCACATGTATCATCTTTTTCATCACAATCAAATGTTATAATTACATAGTCTAGAGGGAGGATACAATCTAGGGAACAGAACCCTAGAGGCAAGAGTAGAGGGAAGTCAAACAAATATGCCAATGTTGAATGCCATCATTGTAAGATGAAGGGCCATATCAAAAAGTTCTGCTGAAAGTTCAAAAAGGAAGAGGAGAACCGAGGCAAAGCTGTAAAGAAAGACGACAATAGTGATGATGAGAAGACTAATATCAGAGACAAGTTCAATACCGTTTATGATGAAGATATTATTAATCTTGCATCTCAGGAGTCCAGTTGGGTACTTGATAGTGGTGCTACCATTCATGCTACATCCCATAGAGAATTCTTCTCATTATACACACCTGGAGATTTTAGTGTTGTTAGAATGGGAAATGAAGGCCTGTCAAAAGTTATTAGCAAAGGAGATATTTGCTTGGAAATAAAGAATGGAACTATATTAGTTCTGAAGGATGTCAGGCATATTCCAGATATGTGTCTAAATTTGATCTCTATTCATAAACTAGCAAATGAAGGATATTGCAGCTCCTTTATTTATAATAAATGGAAACTTACAAAAGGCTCTTTATTGGTAGCTAGAGGTGAGAAACATACAACTCAGTATGCAATGCAAGCAAAGCTCTCCACTGACATAGTAAATATAGTGGAAAAAGACAGTACAATTAAACTATGGCACAAGATACACGGCCACATAGGTGAAAAATGAATGACAAGTCTAGCAAAAAAGAAGGTACTGCATGGAATAGAAGAAGTACATTTAGAGAAATGTGCTAACTGTTTAGCAATAAAGTAAAATAGAGTTGCTTTCAAAAGTTCCCACCTTTCAGAATGAAGCATGTGTTAGATATGATTCATTCGAATTTGTGTGGACCAATGCTAAAGTCAATTAGTAGTGTTCAATATTTTTTGACTTTCATTGATGATCATTCAAGATAGACATGGGTATATCTTCTAAAGATAAAGGATCAGGTGCTAGATGTCTTCAAAGAATTCCATGCCTCAGTTGAGAGACAGACTGGGAAGAAGCTAAAGTGTATCTGGAGGACAATGGTGGAGAATACACTGGACCTTTTCATGCTTACTACAAAGGGCATGGTATCCGACATTAGATGACACCTTCAAAGACAATACAATTGAATGGCTTAGTTGAGAGGATGAATAGAACTTTGATGGAGAGAGTAAGATTTCTACTCTCACATGCAAAGTTGCCTTAGACTTTTTGGGGTGAAGCTATACTTACCGTTGCACATGTGTTGAATCTTTCACCTTGTACCCCTCTCAAGATGGATATTCTAGATAGAGTATGGTCAGGAAAAGATGTTTTTTATGATCATTTATGAGTGTTTGGTTTCAAAGCATTTGTTCATATCAACAAGGATGAGAGGTCCAAACTTGATGCTAAGACAAGACAATGTATTTTTATTGGCTATGATCAAGATTAATTTGGTTATAGATTTTGTGATCCTATTAAGAAAAGACTTATCAGGAGCTGTGATGCTATATTTATTGAGCATGAGACCATTAAAGATATTGACAAGATGGAGAAGGATGTTCCTGATTCTAATGGCGACTCATCAGATTTTTAATTAATTCCTCCAACACCGGTGCCAAGAGAAGTTGGAGATGAAGACCAGGTTGATCTACCTGATGAAGATGATGCTTCTATAGAAGTTGGTTCTGAAGACGAGAATGATGATGTTGATCATAATGATTTTCCAACACCAACACCTGTAGCTTCTCCGGTTCCACAAAGAAGAGGAACACCACCTCCTTTAAGGAGAAGTGAAAGAATAAAATGGCCATCTATCATATATCCTCATAACCAATATGTAACTATTATTGAAGGGGGAGAACCTGAGAGTTATAAAGAAGCCATGGATGATGAATCCAAACATAAATGGATTAAAGCCATGCAAGAAGAGATGAAGTCCTTACATGAGAATAAAACTTTTGAACTGGTGAAGCTACCAAAAGGAAAAAGAGCCATGAAAAATAAATGAGTGTTCAAGATTAAGTATAAAGAACACAGTTCCAGCCTGCGGTACAAAGTTAGACTGGTTGTCAAAGGATTCAGCCAAAGAAAAGGAGTTGACTTTGTTGAGATTTTCTCACCAGTTGTGAAAATGACATCCATTTGTACTGTGTTAGGGTTAGCAACAAGCCTTGACCTGGAGGTTAAGCAAATGGATGTTAAAACTACCTTCCTACATGGTGATTTGGAAGAAGAGATATAAATGGAGCAACCAGAGATATAAATGGAGAGATATAAATGGAGCAGCCAGAGGATTTCAAAGAAAGAGGAAAAGAGAATTATGCTTGCAAATTAAAGAAAAGTCTCTACAGCTCAAAACAGGCATCAAGACAATGGTATAACTGGTTTGAGTTTGTTATATAGGAGCAAGGCTACAAGAAGACTACTTCAGACCAATGTATTTTTATGCAAAAATTCTCAGATGATGATTTCATTATTCTTTTGCTTTATGTGGATGACGTGTTGATTGTTGACAAGAATATTTCTAGAATTGACAACTTGAAAAAATAGTTGAGTAAGTCTTTTGCTATAAAAGACTTAGGGCCAGCTAAGCAGATTCTTGGCATGAGTATTACTAGAAATAGGCGTGCGAAGAAATTGTGGTTGTCATAAGAGAAGTACATTGAGAAGGTATTTCAGAGTTTAACATGTACAATGCTAAAATGGTTAGTTGTCCTTTTGCTAATCACTTTAGATTGACTTCTTAGCAAAGCCCTTCCACTAATAAAAAGAAGAAAGAGATGGATAGAGTTCTATATGCTTTAACAGTTGGTAGTTTGATGTATGCTATGGTATGTACATAACCAGATTTTGCACACTCAGTTGGAGTTGTGAGTCGATTCCTTTTAAATCTTGTAAAGGATCATTGGGCTACAACGAAATGGATTTTCAAGTATCTTCATGGAACATCAAAAATATTCTTATGTTTTGGAGATGCTAAACCTTTGTTAGCTGGATATACAAATGTAGACATGGCGGGGGATGTTGACTTGAGAAAGTCAACTTCTGGTTACTTGATTACATTTGTAGGGGGAGCTATGTCATGACAATTAAAATTGCAAAAATGTGTTGCTTTGTCTACCACTTAAGTAGATTTTATTACAGCAGTAGAAGCTTGTAAAGAGTTGCTATGGATGAAGAAGTTCTTAAATGAACTTGGTTTTCATCACAACAGATACGAACTATTTTGTGATAGCAAGAGTGCTATCAACCTTGGTAAGAATTCCTCCTTTCATTCAAGGTCAAAACATATTAATGTGAGATATCACTAGATACATGATGTATTAGAGAAGAAGCTGTTGCAGCTTGAGAAGATCCTTACAAATGAAAATGGACCAGACATGTTAACAAAGACTTTTCCAAAGAAGAAGTTTGAATTTTATCTATTAGCCGCCGGAATGGTGATGACCTCCATATAGTCGGGAGGGGGAGAATTGTTGTGGGTTCGTTCAACGGATACAAAATATTTTGTGATAGTAAAAGTGCTATCAACCTTGGTAAGAATTCCTCTTTTCATTTAAGGTCAAAACATATTGATGTGAGATATTACAAGATACAAAATGTATTGGAGAAGAAGCTGTTGCAGCTTGAGAAAATCTTTATATATGAAAATGGATCAGATATGTTAACAAAGACTCTACCAAAGAAGAAGTTCAAATTTTATCCATTAGCCGCCGGAATGGTGATGACCTCCATATAGTCGGGACAGGGAGAATTGTTGTGGGTTTGTCCCTCCTAATGGAGCCAACAAGTATATTAAAAAAAGGATGGAAGATTTTGATGGCAAATCACATCAAGAAAATCTTACAAATCACTTTTTTGTAAATCTTGTCGATTTGGATAATGTTATCCATGCAATGTGGCAGCTTGCTATTCGCCAAGAGAAGTTTGCTTGTTAAAGCAAATCAATTTTTTATTGATTTGCAAGGAGTGCCACGACTATAAATAGCTTTGCGTGCCTTTGGTTGAAAACACACTAAAGTGAAGCAATCCAAAGGAGTACAAATCCTTTGATGAGTAAGAGTGAGTTTGTGAGAGTGAAATTATTTTAGAAAAATATTTGAAAATTTTTTCTAAAAGGGGAGTGACAAAATAGTGAGTTTGGGAAACACTTGTGTGTTACTATTTTGGGTTATCTTAATTTGTTGTATTGCCTTTCACTTTGTACCCATTAATTTTATTAATGGAAGAAATATTTTTCAGAATTTTTCCCGTGGATGTAGCCCAATCAAAGGGTGAACCACATTAAATTGCCAGTGTCATTATTTTACTCTGCTAATTTATTTTTAATTTACTTGTTGTGCCCAACAGAATTTAGATCCTGATGCACTAAAGAATTTTTTCCTTGCCCTATAGGAGAATCTGGGCGGCCGGAACCTACTATTGGATCAGGATCACCAGGAGTAATTCCATAAGCACTGATGCTTGTGTTTCTACATTAAGAATGCTTATGTTTTTAGTTAAATATTATAATCAAATGACAAATTATACTCCACAATGAAGTTCTTGAATCATCAAAAGATGTCGCGACTTATTTGTACTGGTATATAAACACTACAACGTAGATAAAGAGAGCTAAAAGTGAAGATACTCCTGAAATCAAGAATAGCCCCAAAAATCTTTAAGACCAAGTCTACTTGAATAACTCAAGTTGCTGCTACAATTGTTAAGGCTGTTGAACCATTTTTTTCTCCAGGTTATTAATTTCTTCTTCTTGTTTCACCTTCTAAGTTTCCCTGGAAACGTCACGCCCTAGAGGACTCCCTATAGGAAAGACTTGAAAATAATATATAGAAGAAAATATCAAAACTAGGAACTAGTTATTCCAATACTTGACATAAAGAGAAAGTAAAAGAGAGAGCACCCACAAAGCCAAGACCATCAGTTCTAAATTCTTAAATCTCTAATGTGTTTATACACACTGGAATTTTCAATGTAGAAAAAGGATCAACCATTGTGTACTTATGGCAATCCTATGCCAGAATAAGATTCACATATGGCACTTCATGAAAAATAGTAGAGATGTCACCTTGTTCAGATCCATTTGAAAGAAGTTAGTGGAAATCTTTAGCTGAATCATATGGAATGAGTTGGAGCTTATCAAAACCAAAGCTTATAAAGATATCATGAACAAACTCTCGCAAACCACTTTCTTCTTTAACAGGTCATTTAAATTAGTAGTACTAGGCTTGAGTTGTTGGACTGCGAGAAATGTTGTTAAGCTAGCAGTGTAACTTTGAGTTAGAATCAGTAGTAGAAAACACCATATAATGATCACTACTATACTCAAATTGCTAACCACTCGCTCTCCTGTAATGATCCATAAGCATTAGCTGACTTTTAATTGCATATAATCGAGAACAATTTATAAAGAATGATAAATCAAGAACATGAAGAAAAATTATATACGATGTGCAAAAACCATGGTTAAGAAGGAAAACCAGAAGCTAGTGCCTATTTAACGTGAAGGGGGTCTTTGAAAAGCTTCATTGATTTTGTGTTCATGAACCCAAATCACGAATGCAATGAAAATAAAGAAGCAAATGCTTGTGAACCAAAGCTTTGATGTTAATGGCTTCAAGAAGGCCCATCCACCTCCTTTTTCTTCATTGGCTAGAACTATCATCCATACACTAAAACTTATATAAGGCAAAGTGTAATTGATATGCAAAGACCTATTGGTAGTAATAGTTAAATCTCCTACTGTGGCATCAAAATTCTGTTGCAAGTAATTTATATTTAAAACAAAAATCCATCAAAGTACTTGAATTATGTACTAATTAGTAATGAAAGAAAGAGAGAACATAATGGAAGATGTTTTACCCCAATGTGCACTTGATCGACCAATTCATTATAAGTTCCAGGAAAGGGAATATAATGATATTTTGGAGCATATTTTATAGATTTCATGGCTTTTTTTGAAAACAACTATGTTGTATCCCTTTACTTCATATTTGTTTGTATTATTGAATGTAACATTCACAAATTGTCTGAAACTGTTGAGAAATGAGACTTTAGTAATAAAAGGATTAATATTTCTAGTATGTGCTAATAATAATAAAAAATAGAAATTATTTTAAGTTCACGATATATATTTCATTGCCTAAAAATCTTTATAATTTATGATAGTATATTGTAATAGCATAAATATTATATGTGTATTGTTTGTAAACATATAAAAAAAATTATATTTCTTTTAAGTATAAGAATTTTCTTCTTCTTTTATTACTACTTCTCACCATCCTAAACTAAAATACAATCTTTGATTTCTAACAAGTAGAATCAGAGCTCTAGAAGTTCTTAAGGGCTAAAAATATAATAAAAAAATATGGCTTCAATCTCCACATTGTCTACTATCTCCTTAGCCATACCTCCAACTTTCATGGGAGAAAACTATGATTATTGGGCTGTCAAAATGAGACTTTTTTTTTTAAAGCAAATGATTTATGGGAGATTGTAGAAAATGACTTTGAGAAAAGAAAAGAAGAGGAACAATACACAGAAGCTCGACTAAGGATTCTAAAAGAGAATGAGATCAAGGATGCCAAAGCATTGACTCACATCCATAATGCTTTTATTGACTCCATTTCACCAAGAATTATTAGAGACTTAACAGCAAAAGAAGGATGGGCCATACTCTAGGAAGAGTTCCAAGGAACTGTACAAGTGAGACTTATCAAACTCAATAATTTGAGAAAAGAATTTGAGAATCTCAAGATGAAGGATAGTGAAAGTGTGAAAGATTACTCTTGTAAAGTCATGGAAGTAGTAAATCAAATGCAAATTTGTGGTGATACAATTCTTGATCAAAGAATAGTTCAGAAAGTGCTTGTTAGCCTAACAAAAGATTTCGACACAATTGTCCCAATCATTGAAGAATCAAAAGACTTGAGCAGTCTCAGTGTTATTGAGTTGTTTGGTTCCTTGCTAGCATATGAGGCAAAATTAAGCAAGAGGGCATAATGCTCAATAGAAAGTGCCTTCAAAACAAGGCATCAAGCAAAGTCGTTAAGGCAAAAAGGCAGTAAAGGTAGAGATAAATATTTTAAGAAAGAAAGAAAGAATGTTCAAGCATATAATGGCACAATGGGAAATGCTTCCATAAAGGAAAATTTCCTCCATATAGCACTTATGGTAAAATTAATCATCTAGAAAAGGATTGTTGGTTCAAAGGCAAGCCCAAATGTAAATTTTGTAAGAAGTTTGGCCACATCGACAAAGATTATGGAGCAAAATATGGCCAACAGAATAATCAAGAACAACATGTGAATTTCACTGAAAGTAAGGATGAAGATCACTTATTCTATGCTTGTCAAGATGTAAGCTCCAACAAAGGCAAAAAGAGATGGTTTATTGACAGTGATGCACAAGTCTTATGACCTATGATTGAGAAATCTTCATTGAACTTGACACTTCTATGAAGTTTCCTGTTTGAATAGGAAATGGAGCATTAGTGGAATCCTAAGGCAAAGGGACTGTACAAATCGACAACAAAAAAGGTGTTAAGCTTATAAAAGACATTCTTTTAGTCCTTGAGCTCAATGAAAATTTATTGAGTGTCCCTTAAATGATCAAGCACGGATATTAAGTCAATTTTAAAGGTGATCATTGCACCATATTTGATCCAAAAAAAGGGAGATTGCTCATGTTAAAATGCAAAATTAGAGTTATCCCCTGAAATGGAATGACTCTATTAAAGAGGCTAACAAAGCCCAAACTGATGAGACATGGTTATGACACAAGAGATATGGGCACTACAACTTAAGTGCTCTCAAACTTATCCACTAGAGAGATATCATTCGAGATCTTCCTTCAATTCATGATGTTGATAGTTTGTATGAAGCCTGCCAACTTGGTAAATAACACAGGAAGCCTTTTCCAATAGAAAGTACATGGAAAGCAAATGAGAAACTTGAACTTATGCACACCGACATTTATGGGACCCAGAGGACTTTATCCCTCAGTGAGAACATATATTTCATATTGTTCATTGATGATTTCACCCGAATGACATGGGTGTTTTTCATGAAAGATTAATCGAATGTGTTCCACATCTTCTAAAAATCCAAAGCACATGTGGAAGTTGAAGAGAATTTGATCTGATAGGGGAAAAGAATATATTTCCTTTGAATTTGACAAGTTTTATGACGATGCAGGTGTTGAACATAAACTTACAGTTAGGTATACGCCTCCATAGAATGGAGTTTCTGAAAGAAAAAATAGAACTGTTATGGAAATGGCAAGATGCATGCTAGCAGAGAAGAAAATACCCAAGAAATTTTTGGCAGTTGCTGTGTACACTGCTGTTTACTTGTTAAACAAGCTTCCCACTAAGGCTGTCTAACAAAAAACCCCATTTGAAGCTTGAAGTGGGATTAAACCAATAGCTAAGCATCTTAGGGTGTTTGGCTCAATTTGCTATGTATATGTCCCATCTCAAAAGAGGAGCAAGCTCGATGATAAATCACAGAAAGGAATTTTTCTAGGCTATAGCTCTCAATCAAAAGGCTATAGAATTTTCAATCTCAACACTAAAGACATTGTAATTAGTCGAGATATGGAATTTGATGAGAGTGTAACATGGAATTGGAATGAACAGAAGATTGAAAAAAGTATTATTCCAATTCCTTAATCTGAAAAGCATCTAAATGATGTTCAAGATGATTATGAAGATGATGATGGTGGGTTTTCTCCAACCACACTAGTAAATTCTTCAGATGAAGTTCATACACCATCGTCTGATGAGAATCCTATAACTCGAAGAGGTAAAAGACTCTTCATTGACATCTATCAACATTGTCATGTCATCCATCTAAATCTAGAGATGTGTGAATCTTGTTACTTTGCAATTCATGAACCAAATAGCTATACTGAAGTTTCCAAGGCTCAAGAGTGGTAAGAAGCCATATTGAATGAAATCAATATAATCGAGAAAAATCACACCTAGGAGTTGGTTGATAGACCAGAGAACAGAAAAGTTATTGGCATAAAAAAGGTAAAACCAAGCTAAATCCAGACCGGTTGATCAATAAGCATAAGGTGAGATTAGTTATTAAAGGATATTCTCAACAAGCTAGAATCGATTATGGAGATACCTTTTCTCCGGTTGTAAGACTTGATATGGTTAAAACTTTAATTGCATTGGTTGCTCAAAATAGTTGGAAGATTTAACAACTTAATGTAAAGTCTGCATTCCTCAATGGTGACCTCGAGCAGGAGATATATGTTGAGCAACTAGAAGGGTTTGTTGTGAAAGGAAGAGAATATCAGGTTTATCATCTTAAAAAGGCCTTGTACAGGCTGAAACAAGCTCCCAGAGCTTGGTACAACAAAATTGACTCTCATTTCTGTGACCAAGGCTTCAGGAGGAGCAAGAATGAGCATACACTTTACATCAAAAGGCATGGCAAGTCAAACATTCTACTTGTTTCACTTTATGTTGATGATTAACTTATAATTAGTAACAACCTTAAAATGATCATGACCTTCAAGAATGAGATGATGAAGGATTTTGAGATGACAGATTTAGGGTTAATGAATTATTTTCTTGGTGTAGAGATTCATTAATCACAGGATGGAACATTTATGTCACAGGCCAAGTATGCTGAAGACATTCTAAAGAAGTTCAAAATGCAACATTGCAAGCCAATGGCAACTCCACTTGTAGTGAATGAAAAGTTATCCAAGTCTGATGGGAAAAAGAAGGTTGATTCAAGGTACTATAGGAGTCTCGTTGGTAGTTTATTGTACATCATAGCTACTAGACCTGATATGATGTATGCGACAAGTCTACTTTCAAGGTTTATGAATGAACCTAGTGAAACTCACTTGAGGACAACTAAGAGAATTCTGAGATACCTTAGGGGAACTTTAGATTATGAAGTGTTTTTCTAACCATGTTCAAGCTCGAAGCTAGTAATTTATTCTGACAGTGACTGGGGAGGTTATGTTGATGAAATGAAGAGTATAGCTGGCTACACTTTTACACTTGGTTTTGGAGTCTTCTTATGGATCTTTAAGAAGTAAGAAGTTGTTGCTCAATCAACTGCAGAAGCAGAATATATTGCAGCATCTATGGTAGTTAATTAAGCCATATGGTTAAGAAAATTACTTACTAATATAAGGTACAAGCAATTTGAACCCACAAAAGTCCTAGTGGATAACAAGTCAGCTAACGCTATAGCAAAAAATCTAGTTTGTCACAGCAAAACAAAACATATGAAAGTAAAATTTCATGCAAGTAGAGATTCCGAACAAGAGAAGGAAGTCAAGCTGGTTCACTGTCCCATAAAATTTCAATTAGCTGACATATTTACTAAGGCCCTTTCCAAAAGCAAGATTTGAG
>CATIWM010118889.1:0-21881 GCA_949671775.1 Mallotus repandus | reverse complement strand
AGAGAAAAAAAAGAATAAAAATAAGGATAAAATAAAAATAAAAAAATAATGAAGGAACACGGAGAATATAAAAGGGGCAAAAACGAAAAAATAAAAAATATATACTCTTGAAAATAAAAAAGCACTCATGTAATTAATGAAAAATGGATATTTTAATGAAAAATGAAGCCCAAAACATATACATTTATGTAATTTTCTAAAAAAAAAGAGAAATATTTCATCCCATGTTCTCTTTGACCAATTTTATTTCACGCGTATTTAGCCCATATATTTTTTTTCAATTTTATTTTTTTACTTTTCATTTTTAACTTTCTTTCTTTTTTTCTTTTCATTTTTAGTCTTTTGGCTCACTTTTGGTTATTTTCATTCGATTTAGTAACATTTAGAGGTTTAATATTAAGGTATAAGGAAACATCAACGATTATATAATAAAGTATTTTGACACAGCAACATTGTACCCTAAATATCAACGATTATGTGTGAAAGTATTGCAAGAAAGAATTAGTTCTCTAAGCATCAAGAACCTTTTTTTCTCAGTTTTGACCTTTTTTTTTGCTATCAAACTCAATTTATTTATTTATTCAATTTATTTATTTATGTATTTTTATTTTTAATTGAAGTTGATTGTATGTATTTATTTAATTTTTAAATTTGAAATAATTTTAATTTTATAATCTAAATAATAAATTTTTAATTTTTTTTTATTTAGAATACAAAAATTAAGCTAATTAAACTAAAAATTACTTATAGTCTTTAATAATTATTTTTTTAAATAAAATTTTTACTTTTATTATAATTAATAATAAAAATAATAATTTTTTGATATATTTCATAATTTTTATATTATTCTTTATGTTTGAATTTTTTAAATTTACTTTTGCTTTATATTTGAGATCAAAATATGACTCTAGATAAAAGTTTTGGAAAAAACATTTGAATTTTAGATTAATTATTAATTAAATTTTATTTTTAAAGTCATTTCAATTTGTTCTTTTAATTTTATGAATAATTTTAAAATTTTATTCCTTAAAAAAGATAAAAATTTAATAACTATCAAACTTATTTTACAGAAATCGATTTGAAAGTAATTTTTAAAAATATAATTAAATCTTTCAAATAAAATCGGACAAATTGATATAATTTGTAAAGTTAGAACAAATTAAAATGACTTTAAAAGTAAGATTAGTTCAATTAATAATTGGTTCAAAACTGCCGATAGAACTGATTATTTTCCTAAAATTTTATATTTTTTTGCGCAATAAAAATTTTTCTACTATATTTTTTAATCTCAACCATCAGTATCAAAAATTCATTAGACTCTAATTAATCCTATTTGATCCGAATAGGACTATAAGGATAATAAATGTCTCCCAACAATAAATTTAACGCGATTGAACCCAAGACTTAGTTTAAGCGAGAATAACTTCCTAATGACTCATTCCAATGCTTGTTGGTTCTGCTATATTTTTTTATGTTATTGATAAGACTGACAATATAAATATAATTATTTAATTCTACATTTTTTCATTTTAAATCACTACTTCAAATAACATGATTTATATTTATATGTCAATAATATAAAGAAAATAATAGAAATCTTTTTATTACTTGAGGCAGAGATTTTTATTCTTTGATACTGTTATACAAAATTCAACTTTAAAAAATTAAATTTTTGGGATCTATTAAAAAGAACACATTTTGTTTCCTATATATAAAAATCAAAGAGCATATTTTGTTTCCTATATATATATCTATTATTGGTATTTATGCTTATATCAATTTTTAGGGAATAGTTGTGCACGAGATGATGACAACTCTCATGATATGGTGTGTAGGCTAAAGGGACCACTATATACATCAGCATTTTGCCCTCTAATGCTTGTGTTCACTGCTTTGGCGGGGTCTCTGCTTCTTGATGAAAATCTACATGTTGGGAGGTTTGCATTGATCAACCTTTTTGTCTCCAAAGTTTGATAAAATTCTAGTGACTTGAGTTTTTTATTGTGTTTGGATTATATGCTGTGCTGTGGGGTAAAGACAAAGAGATGAAGAATAATTCTCAAGTAGTGATTCCACAGAAAATATCCAGAGAAGCTGAAACTATTCCAGGCCATCACTAGCACTACCAACAACAACATTAATGCTGAAAATTATAATACAAGTATTGTAATAGATAAAAATTTATCAGACAATATGCATGGAAAAAAAAATGATGTACTTTCTAAAGAATCCAATTTTAGATTAATTTAGCTATCACTTTCTCTGAAATAAAAAATTTAAATTCTGCCACCATCAATTCATAAAATGAAGTTACACCCAATTTGAAAGGAATGAATTATTTGTATTGTACAACAGCATCCCAACCCACTGTGTATGTGCATTTTATATTATAACTAATCCTCAAATTCGTACAATGTGTGTACTGTAAATTAATATATATTTTTTATTTAATTATTTTAAAATAAAATAAAATAAAATACTTTAAATATAATAATTAAATAGTTTTAATAAAAAATAAACACTATAAATTAATTAAATAGTTTGTATAAAATGGAAACTTATCTTCCTTTTAGAAAATGTAAACTAAACTAATCGTTATAGAAGAATATACTACCACAATTGTACCTATAGCTTCAGAATGATTTGTGACTAAATCTATAAAATTTTGTAGCTAAATATTTTAGCTACAAAAATAAGTTCTATAACTTGCCGTAGCAAGAAATGACATGGCTAAAAGTTAGCTACAAATTTTAAGTGTCATGTAACTATTTTTCATATTTTTAGCTACATAACTTATGGTAATAAAGCTAATTGTAAAAGGATATTAAATTTAATTGCTGCAGAAATATAAATTGTGTAGCAAAAAATTTTAATTATTAGCTATAGAAGTATTATTCTGTAGCAAATAAAATATAAATGTAGGAATATATATATGGGGCTAATAAAATAATATAACATCATTTTTCATTTTAAAATTTAAATTTTAGTTTATTTTAAATGATATATATCATTTCATATAAAAGATAACTAATAATTTCTTTTTTTGATGGAAAAAAAACTAATGGTTCCAATTTATATTAGGAAGGAAAACTTTTTTATTGTTTGTTTTCAATATGTGATTTAAAACTTTTTAGTTTCACATTTGTATTTTTTTTTTATAAAGCTACTTAGGATGGTATTAGATGGTGCACCAAGAAATCTCAGCTAGGTTGGTAGCTCAATAGCACCTACTTCATGTACCAATACTAAGTAATTTATTAATAAGAAAAAAAATAAGAAAGGATAATACAACCTCAAAAGGCAATGACAAAACCAAAAGCTAAACAAAAGCTTAAAAACGATAACTAATACATCCAATAGCATCATTAAAAACTAAGTCGTGACACTGAGCATGATAAGAAGGCCACCACTGAAGACTATTAAGTGGAACTGCCAGATTAGCAAGCTGATCGACAACTTGATTCCCTTCCCCAAAAATATGACTGATGTGGAAACGCAAGGTTCTAATGGAGTCAATAAATGAATGCCGATCTCTGCGCATCTCCCATGGCACTCGAAAGCTTTGGTTTTGGACTAGCTAAACAACAAAAGTTGAATCACTTTCAATCCAAAGAGGGGTAAAATTATGTTGGATAGCCAAATGAACTGTTGTCATGATAGCCATCATCTCCGCTTTAATAGCGAAGCAAACATTGAGTGGAACAGTAAAAGACCTTACAATAGATCCATATGAATTACGGAAGATGCTACCAAAAGGCCTTGGACAACCCTTAGTCGACCCATCTATATTTACTTTGAACCAACCAGCTAATAGAGGAGACCAAGATATCGCACGTAGAGGGACAGTAGGCTTCGCAATTCTAGAGATGCGAAGGCGACAAAGAGAAACCAAATAAGATTTAGTATTGTGCTTGTGCCCAACCTTAAACAAAGCTGACTCCTTAATGCATTTGCAAAGGCTTCGGATGGAGACATTTAAAAGAACAAATAAATTTTTGAATGTTTCCTTGTTACGAGCAAACGAAAGCAGCCAAAAAATTGAAATAACACCCACTATCCAAAGAGTTGATAGCTGACTCAAAAAATAGAGTGAAGCTGTAGCTAAATATAAATCCAAAGTGGAACCAGAAATAGAGAACCGTACCTAAAAAAGGTCTTGAAGAGTAGTCCAAAGAGCCTGGGCAGATGGAGAAGAAACTAAGACATGATCCGTGGTTTCAGAAGCATTTAAGCATAAGCGACATTGAGAAACAAACATCATGCCTTCCGTTGAAGGTAGCCCCTGCGGTAAAACTCTCCAAGCTTGGGGGAAGCTAATGTCTCCAAAGCTTATGGCCCTAAGCAACTTTTAGTAAAGGACAATGTTAAAAGTCATTTGCCTATTTGCTGGCAAAGCTACCATTCTGAGAAAAATGCCAAATGAAAACATCTTTATTCATAGATGAAAAAACCACTTTATTTTAGTTTAAGACAACTTCCGGGAATGCATTGGAAAAATCCTCCGAGACATGCAAAGACCCATCCCAAAAGAAATCATTAATACAAGTATGAGGGAAATTGTGAGACTGGAGAGGAATGCCAATGCGATCAGCAATAGAATAACCCAGGAAATTAGAAGTTCATAAATTAAGTCTAGAATTCACCCCATGAAGCGATTGAGAATTATTCTAGAAATCTTGGTAAATAGCACGAATTGATGGCCAAATAGAGGAAAAAATAAAAGAATTTCGTGGAACACCAACTAGAAGGAAATGCATGCGAAGAAAATAATAAACAAAATTATCACTGCAACATACTTTCCAAAACACTCTACCCAGCACAGCCTTGTTAAAACAAAATAATCTTTTCAACCCAAGATCACCTTAATCAACTAGAGCACAACATTTATCCCATCCAATTGCAACGAATTTCTTAGAGGCAGTAGAACTAGTCCATAAAAAATTACAAATAGCCTTTTCCATATATTTAAGTAGGAAAGCATGCCATTTGTAAATCATGAAACTATGCAACAAAGAACCATAAATAGAAGATTTAATCAAGGCAAGTCTACATACCATGGAGAGAGTGTGGGCCTTCCAGGCTTCCATTTTTGCTAAACCACGATCAACAATTAATTTAAGCCATCTAGACTTAGGAGTGCCAATGAACATAGGGACACCCAAATAAGTGAATGGAAATCCACCAGCATGCATACTTGTAGAAGAGCGTAAAGAATAGGCACAAGTGGAAGTAATACTGATACTCAAGAACATTTCTTATTTGTCCTAATTAACCTTTTGACCCGAAAGAAAACCATATTCATCAAAAATAGCGGTTAGAAGATTAATATTTCCATGAGTGGCCTTACAAAGAATAAGGATGTCATCTGCATAAAATAAATGAGAAGGACAAGTGACATTACCGCCACACACCATAGGCACTAACTTCCCAGACTCTGCTCATTGAGTCAGCCTAAGACTCAAAAATTCGTCAGCTAAACAGAAAAGCAAAGGAGATAGAGGGTCTCCTTGTCAAACTCCACGAGAGACTGAAAAATACCCATTCTAACTACCATTAATTAAAATAAATAGCCTAGTTAACTGAAAAATAGCCCAAATCCAATCACAAAATCTATCTGAAAACCTAAAGCTTTGCAGCACTGCAATGATAAGATCCCATTCCATAGAGTCAAATGCCTTTTTAATATCAATCTTTGAGGCCATGTTACCACCCAACAAGGACGATTCATCAAGTTAAAGCACTCTGAGGCAGCCACTATAAAATCTTCAATATGCCGACCTTTCAAAAATTAAAATTGATTCGCATAGATAATCTTTGAAGTAATAGAACCCAAACGATCAACTAGAAATTTTAGTAATAATCTTAAAAAGAAAATTACTTAAAATGATGGGTGTAGACGACGGGGTTTAGCGCTTGTCTAAGTTTATTGCAGCCGTGACTATTTGAGCTCAGGGCTCTAGGGAACACACTAACTACTGTCACAAAGACATGGCGTGGAGATGAAGAGTCGCCACCCAGGGTAATAACTGGGACAAATCAAAGGTGGTAGTAACTCGATTCTCTAATACAAACTAGTACCACAACCAGTAGTTCTGGATACAAAATACCAACTTCTTTTAGTCTCGTGTTCATTTAAAATTATTTTATAAATTACTATCTTATCCTATAATTACATGCAATTTCATATAAACCCTAATTAAACATCCATCAATCCTAAAGGCAACCAATCATGAAAAAGCATATAAGAAATGCATTCATACAAAACACATCCAACCCTAAGTTAGTCTAATCTACATATTTTTAAAGTGAGCTAAGTTTACATATTTTAATTTACAAATGGGCCTAAAGCTAATGAGCTTAATTCCTATTTAATTTTATTTAAATGAGCCTAAGTGTATTTATTTATTTTTAAAATAGGCATAAGTTTACAAATTATGAAAATGCCTTAATTAGTGGGTCTAATTCTACATATTTTAATCTAATATGATCCTTATTCTACAAATTATGGAACAAGAATTAAATTAATGGGCTAAGTCTAAATTAAATTAAATTAATCTAAGTGGACCTAAATTATCTTTAACCTAAAATCTAAATTTAATTATGAGCCTAAAAAATCAAATTAGTTAATTAAACCCTAATCCTAATTAAATTATTAAACGTATTAGATAAAGTGAATCTAATCAATTAGCCTAAGACCTAAAATTATGAGCTTAAACACAAACAAAACAAATATAAAAAAATAAAAATTAATGAAATAAAATAAACATTTATGACATAAAAAAAACAAATAAATCAATTAAAACATGCATCTAATGATTTCTAACCTAATTTTAATTAATTATAGGTCTAAAGATCAAATTAATTAACAGACAAATAAAATAATTAACAAGCACCCTTAATTCTATTCACTTTAAATCTAATTCAATTTTAATAAAAACCCTAATTATCTTTATAACCATTGATTTTAATTACTTACCCAATTGAAACCCTAATTACTAATCATTTAATTAAAATAAAATCTACAACACACATATAGGATTTCACTATTTTCACTGTTGGGCTATTACAATAATCTACTAAAAATTAAATTAAAATAAGAATACAACCCATGAAACAAAATAAATAAAAAAAAACCAAATAAAATAATAAAATAAAATAAAAAGACTATGTAAAATTCTACAGGGATTTAATCTATGGCATTCCATGGATCTTCATGGGTTTTCTAGATTCAATCATGCGTTCATCCCACCAAAACATGAAACAAAATCAAAATAAAGAGGTTAGAAAGAATTAAAAATAAAGAAAATTAAATAAGATAATAAAATCAAATAAAAAGAAAAAAGAAAGAAGATGAATGAGGATTGTGCAGTATTGATTTGCTCCTCAGAGTGGTGTAATCACCGTTGCTCTGAATAGATCTTCAATAGTTGAACATTTTTTCTCCAAAAGGCGTACTGCTCCTTTAAAACCATACGTAATAGAGATTTCTTTTTCTCTGTGTACGCAGGTGTGTGTGTTGCGTCTTTTCAAAAAAGATTTTTTTTTTCAGAGGAGAGTTAAGTTAGGTTTATATAAAAAAACCTTAGCTAAAAGACGTATACTCTGTAAGTTACAGGAAATAAAGTTTTGGTTTAATTTAGACTTTTATTTCTAGAAAAATCTAGATAAATCCTAAAAAAAAGATTTATCACATCATTCCACCAATCAAAGGAAAAACTAATTTTTATTTACTGAAAAAGAAAAAAAATAAAAAAACACAAACGGATGCAATTGAAAGAATATAATCCAGATCGGGATTATGTATTTCCGATCGGAATTACACATTTCCAGTCGGAAATATGTATTTTCGATCGAAAAATTCCGATCGGAATTATGTAATTCTGATCATAATTCCGATCGAAATTACATATTTTCGACCGGAAATGTGTAATTCCGATCGGCTCAGTTTTTTTTCTTTTTAACTTTTAATTACAAAAAGACCCTTAAAAGAAATAAAATCTAACAAATTAAATCCTTTAAGAACTAATTAAATCCCCTTGAAAATACATCTAAACCTTTTGAGATTTCAAACTTAAAATATTGAAGATCTGTTTATAATATTTTCATCATCGGAGTCCTCTGTCAATATTGAAGATCTATTTATAATATTTTCATCATCGGAGTCCTCTGTCGCATCCATACTTTAGTTATCCCGAAATTGGATGCTTACAATGGGACAAAATTTATCCACTGTATTGGCACCAACCACTTTGGGAATGAGAACTATTAGGTTGGAATTTAAGCCAGTTAATAAAGAACCTGTAGAAAAGAAACTCGAAACTGCAGTGCAAAGTTCAGAACCCACAGTGTCCCAACAAGTACGAAAAAATAGGCTAGTGAAGCCGTCAGGACCAGGCGCACTATGAGGGTCCATATAAAAAACAACTGACCAAATAGTATCATTGCCATGCATCAACGTTAAAGATGAATTATCAGAAGCAGAAACAATATTCAGAATTACTTGCGCATAAACACAAGTAACAAACTGGGGCTGGTTGTTAAGTTGACATTCCATTGTAATATGTTGATCAGAACTAGAGAACACATTCACATTGCCCGCACCAATATAATTAGACACAAGCAACCATAACTTAGGATTAGAGGACAATGAAGAAGAAATAAAAGACAAATTCAAAGCATTCCAAAATTAGACATAATTAATCTACATGTTGCAGCCCCATGACCAATCGAATTGCAAGATCAACAAAATAATGGTAAATTTTCATATACCACATCAATGTCTAGCAGCATTCCGTTACACTTAAGCATAAGCATATATTGCAATGAGCTAGCCAAATCAACGTTTACAAGAACACGTGCAAAGTGTCCAAGATCACCTTCAAGAGTTGATTTATCAATCCAGATAGGACAACCAATATTACGACCAATATTAATCAAAATCTGGGGATCCCAAAGCTCCCAAGTTAAAAGATAAAATCTGATCCATAACTGAGTAGATGTGGTCTTTTCCTTATAAGGATCAAAACCTGACATCCATTGCTGAAGGCGAAGAAGACCAGGTTTAAGCGCAATTGTGCCATGATTCCAGATATGCTCTTTAGCTGCTGTTGTCTATAGAAGAACCTGATAGAATCCTCTGCCTAGCGATATAAAGTGCCAACTCGCTGGGAGATTCCATACCGCACTCAATTTTTCCTTGAGTTTGGACAAAATTCAAGGAGTGTCTCCCTTTCGTAAAACTATTCTTTTGATCAGTGAATGTTGACAAAGAGTCACACGTTTCTTATAAACATCAGGATTGATTTTAATTACATGATAAGCACTTTGCTTGTGATGGGACGGTAACGAGAGAGGGTCTAAAGGTCGCGCAGCCACCACTGCTGCATATGAAGTTTTGGCAAAGCTTTAGGAATGACATCAGAAACCTAAGCCTGATTACTATTGTTAAGCAAACCAGCAGGAGGAAACAATTCTGCATGGGCAATATGATCTGGCCTGAGCATGAAAACCTTTGTTCGAATGGGAAAGGGTGGAGGTAAAGCCTTCGACAGCTGCATGGCAGACGAAGAGCAAAACCCTATTTTCCCACATTTGCATTTTGTTAATTAGCCACAATTTAATTATTGTATCTAAAGTTTTATAAAAATAGCTACAAATTATTGTTGTGGCTAATAATGTATTTTAGTTATCAATTTTAGCCATCAATTTATTTGACTTGTAGCTAATATTGTCTATCAGCCACGACATTAAATATCGTGAAATTTTAGCCAAAAATAATTCATATTGACGGCTAATTGATATTAACAACGACGACCTTAATTTTTATAGCTAATTATCCGTGGCTAAATATATAAGAAATATTTTAGCTATATAATTTTTGATGCATGTGGCTAATAATTACAATTAGCTACAATATTATAATTTCTATGGCTATAAATTATATTTAGCCACAATTTTTTTATTCGTGGCAAAATTCTGCAGATACCAAATACCAAATGACACAAATCTAGCTAAATACTTTACAGCTGAATGTGTATATATATATATATATATGTGTGTGTTTATGTAAGAGTTACAACAATAAATTATAGAAAAAATACAACAAATGTGTATAATTTAATATCTTAATAAATGAAGAAATATATCATTTAGTGTATAATTTAATATCTTAATAAATGAAGAAATATATCATTTAACTTCAAATATTACTAGAAGTATAAACATAATATGAATTTAAATAGTGAAATATTAAAAAAATCTTACCGACATTTTCTCTTTTGATGTGATTTATGAGTCAAGATAGGAGCCAATCGGATAATTTTTTAAAAATATACTACAATTAGATAGTTAAGATCCACTAGTCTAATGCTTTATTAAGCATAAATTCAACCACAAAACCACGAATGCAACCCCATATCATAAAAAAAAAAAAAAAACAGAGCTAAAGTTTTGATAAGATAACACAAAAAAATTAAAAAAACATAATGGAATTAAAGATTATAAAAAGAAAAAAAATTGGGTGGTGTTGTTAAAAAGGCCAAAAGTATTTTAAAAATCACTTATAAAAACACTCAAATTAACTAATCAATGGCAGACAAAATGCAGTTGGTCAGAGTTAAGAATATCATATTATTCTTTTCAAGATATAGAACGCTAATCACTGTCAACTAGTTACGACATAAAATGCGATCTCAGTCACTATCAACTAATTAAGCAGCTCATTTTGATTCACCATCAACTAGAACTCTCTCTTTTTGCTCGTGGATGGAAAACAATATATTCCTGCTTTGATGGATCAATGGGCACTACAGAACCATGGGATTTGTTCGTTTTCACTTAAATATCATGATAACTTTTGATTTCCATTAAAAAAATTTATAGCAATAAAATGAAAAAATAATGTCAAAACAAAAAGTAATGAGACAAAAAAATTACAGACAGAGAAGGAGAGATTTTACCATATTAAGAAGGAATTTTTCCTTCTCCACGTGCTAAAAAAGTACAATATGCAAGTGTTCGATTGTTTGAAAAAATATAATTTGAAGGATACGCATATATATCATGCGAATAAAGTTGAAAAATTTTAGATTAATTTTTGTTTAATTACAGATTGCAGGTAAAAATTAATTAACGGCTATAATTAAAAAGGAAATAATTATCTAACACTTCATTATTTTATTTGTATACGTACACTTACATGTACGGTAGCAAAAACCAAATTAAAAGCATGCAAATGTTTGGTTGTTGCGAAGAATATAATTCCAAGGAATACAAGTGCTAATTGGTGGTTGCAAAAGATATAAATGACAAGTGCATGGACAAATTCCATGTATTAAAACTGGAAAAGAAAGGATCTTGGATTATGTACAATTGAATTGAGGCATTGATGCTTCCTCTACAAATGGCTACAGAATTAAATAGTAATTAATTTTAGGAATAGAAGAACCTCATTCAGTGGAAAACAACTTGGACCTCACTCAGTTCGATGGCTACTTCATTCTTTATCCATTTCGAATGTTTATTGGATGAATTATTATACATATATTTTTTGATATCTCAGAAAATTCTTTTATTGAAAAGAACATTCTATTAGCAAGTATAAATCAAAATCTAGCATCCATGGATTTCAATTTTATCTTTATATATATATATATATATATTTCATTGTGCTTTATTACATATAGTTAACTGAAAATGAACTATTCATTTATTAAAAATTTAAAATGTATTTCGATAAATAAATAATATAAATAAAAGTATAATAAAAAATAATAAAATAAATTTTTATTACTGTGTAATTTTTTATCATTATTTTTTAATAGTATTGATAGAGTTCTTTTAATTTACAATTCAACTTAACTCAATAGTTCTGTTTATTTATAAATCAACTTCTTGATCTTTAAATAATTTTAATTATAGAACTATTAGTACGAGTTTTGTAATGGAGAGATATCTAAACTCCATAAAGGAATAACATCTAAGAGTAAAATTTCAATGAAAAAAGATTCAATATTTTTACCCAAAAAACAAATGAAATAAATAAATTAGAGATTTATATTTATTAAATACAAAAAAAAAAATAATAAAATAGAGTAGAATGATGTAATAAGAAATCACCGTCTATCTAAGAGATGATTGATAGTGGTAAAAAACTATAATTTTTAAAGAAGATCAAAAGACAAAAAAGAGAAAAGATTGCCATATATAAAATAAAATATATAAAAGCTAAGGATATGTATTACGATAAATTTTGTAATGCGACAATATACTACTTCTAACTATTTTTTTAATTTTTTTATATTTTTTTATATTTTAATTTTATAAAATATTAATGAAAATTAATTTTTATATTTTATGATCTTTCATGTTTCTAATTATATTTATTTTAATTCATATATTTTTTCACTTTCAACATATTAATGAGTTTTATATTTTCAATATCTCTCATTATTCAAATTATATTTATTTTAATTTTAAAATTAATTACTTAATATTCTTAACTTTTTACCATCTAATGAGCAAATTTTATATTTATCATGGTTATAATTTTTTAATTATATCACATTGAAACTTTTTATATTGAAATAATTCATAATTTTTTTATTTTTTTATACCATCTTTAAATATTTGTGATTTATAAAATACGAATTGATATAATCACATATATAGACTAACTCTCTCTGTTATATTCAAGTTTTACTTTGTTAATATATCCTCATCCACTGTCTTTTTCTTTTTCATTTTTGCCTCTAACTTCCATCATTTCAATTGCCTTGAAGAATTAAAACGTTCACTATATCTTTTCAATTATCCTGAAAATCTAAAGGGTTTTGAATTATTAATCATTTTAATGGTTAAAACGTCCGCTATATCTTTTTAATGTCTCACAAAATGAAACGAGTTTAAAGTGATATTTTTCATTTTGCACTCTTAACTCATAAAAGTATAGACATGGAAATAATAAAACTTTTTGAAGGTTTGATTTTTTATTATCCTATTCTTATTATATTATATACGTAATATTCTTATTATTCTTTTATTTGTTTTATTATTCTTTTATTCTTATTATTCTTATTAGGAGTAGGGGCTTTCTTTGTTTGGGCGGTGGGGGCATAGAGAGTAATTACTTTTAATAATAAACTTGGAGTTGAAGATAGGGGTGGTATCTTAAACTTGAACATCCTTGGGGTTGTCTGCCAGAAATATGTGTTGAAGGACATATGGAAGCCATGAACACACATATGATCACCATGTGTAGATAACGGAAAAGAAATAAAAACCTCATTTGGCACTCTCATTATAATTATAAGGGATAATATATACATAGTCCCCAATACTTGTCATTTTTTGTCAGTTTGACACCTCAACTTATAGTTTTACCATTTTGATACCTAAACTTGGTTAAAATGCAATTTTGAAACCCTTATTAATACACGTGGCATGGAATAACGAATTATCATGTGCCACATTATAAGCGTTTGACTAATCAAAAACTACAAGTGGAGGTGTCAAACTGACAAAAAGTGATAAGTATAGAAGGTGGTAGATGCATTATATCATCATATTAGTGCAAACTAGTGTATTTTAGCCAAGTTCAAGTGTCAAAATGGTAAAACTATAAGTTAAAGTGTCAAATTGATAAAAAATGACAAATACAGAAACCATGTATGTATTACGCCTAATTATAATCACGAGAATCCATGCATGCATCTATATATACATGACACACCATGGCATTACTTAATACATACAGCAGCAACCCCTTTCAGACTCAGGTTTTGCACAGAATTGAAAAATGAAGATTTAATGGCAACACATGAAATTAAGATGAAGTGATAAATAAATATTCCACCTTCTTTTCTTTCTTTTTTTTTTCAATTTTATGAAATCTTGAAAAGAAATTAAGTACAGTTCTTCCACTCAAGGTAACTATCTAATAATGCTCTCTTATAAAATATAATAATCTCAAAGAGGAAAGTGGCCATCAATGTTTGAAGACTCATCATGTTATGAATTTAGTAAAATACAAAAATTCCTTTAGTTTGTGCAATGGGTGCTTCTAATTTTTTTAATTGGTTAATTCAGCCCACAATTTTTAAGACTTCATGTACAAGATAACTCTCTTTTAAAAGTACTTCTGATAAAATTAATAAATTTCACCAATATTAATTGGGAAAACTCCAAAATGAGATCTTTCTTTTTTCACATTAAACATAATTAAATATACTAAATCTTGTGCTTTTAAATATTAGACAAACGAGTAGTCTAAGTGGCAAAATGAGAAGGAAGAACCGGATTTGATCTCTACTCCCTACACATACACAAAAAATTAATTATTCAAATTTTTAAAACACTTTAAAAAAATTTTAATGTACTAATGTGGAAAAGTATATTCTTAAAATTATCAATCAAGCTGATATACTACCACAAGTTGGAAACCTGAGCTAGCAACTTTTCAATGACGAAAGAACATTCTTGTTAAAAAAGTTTAGATAGCATCTTAAGAAGAGAATAAATATTACCTAGTTGAGATCAATGGTTAAGGAGTTATTTTCACTTAAACAATATTTCGGTTCCAAATTATGGTATATACGAAAACATTAAATTATGCTCAGCTGCTTTATAAATAATTCAGAGTGTGTCATGTCATTCCTCAACTTGAAACCAAAACAGAAGCAACAATTAACAAAACTCTTTGTTTTGTTTTTTTTCTGTGTTTATAGATCAATTGTGTCTTTAATATCATTGAGTAGAGAGATTATGAAGATGGTGAAAATTCGTAAGTGGTTGCATGAGTTGAAGCCAGTGTTCTTAATGGTGATTGTTCAGTTCTTCTTTGCTGGTCTCAATGTTTTCTATAAATTAGCAGCCTATGATGGTATGAGCATGAAGGTTCTTGTTGCTTATAGATTCATTTTTGCCTCTGCTTTCTTGGTTCCTATTGCTCTTATCTTTGAGAGGTTAGCACACATCTATATATTATTTTCAATTTTATATAATATGCCATTTTTTTTAACTTGAAAAAAGGGAGGTAAAAGTCGACCTTTTGACCTTGACCTTTTGATGCACTGAAGGGAGTTACAATATTTGACTTTTTAATTTCAGGAAAACCAGGCCTAAACTGACATGGACTATACTCTTCCAAGCATTTCTTTCTGGGTTCTTCGGGTAGGTGCAAGCATAAAGAGTGATGGAGATTTCGAAAAATAAAAATTGCTTTTCCAAAGATAAAATGCATTGAGAATTATAATTACATATCTTAACTTAGATTAAAATGTTTTAATCTAAGTTAAGTTTTGTATGCATAAACAAATTGATATCATTATTTGATTATTTTGAAAATTATTTGATTAAAATATGCAATTTTTTTTTCCCAAACCAATTGTATCTAGAGTTTACTAAACTCTGAATCATTCAGTCTGATTTAGATGAGACTATAAAAATGATAAAAATCTTTAAAATAGTATTTTTTCGAGTTATTATGATAGTGCTAAAAATTTTATAAGTTGAAATTCTCAATTTCTATATGTATAAGAATTAAGGATTTAAATTAGACATTTTATAATTGCAGGGGATCATTGACACAGAGTTTATATGCGGAGAGTTTGGTATTAACATCAGCAACATTCGCCTCTGCCATGACTAATCTCACTCCAGCAGTCACCTACGTCTTGGCCATTTCTTTTAGGTATAAAATTAATTTTCATATACTTTTTGCATTTTATGCTTGACTATCAATGATATAAATTAAGGACATTCTTCAATGTGTTGGCCACTATTTAATTTTATTTTTCTCTTATTATTAAAGAAAATTATTGAATATCACCAATCTTATCTTTTAGCTAAATTTTTATTCTTACATTTATCAAATTATTTTTTATCTGATACCATCTTATTTTATTTTGATATAAATTATAATTATTAATTATTAGTATTGAAAAAAGCATATTTTATTTTAAAAAAGAGAATCAATACTTGTTGGGAGGTTTTTGTGGCCTATGTGATCTAGTAAGGGGCTGTTCAATTTATATTCGAGTTGTGGAATGTTGACTAACTGGCTCAGTCTCTCTATGATGAGCTCATTAGATCAGGCTCTATAGTAAGAATAAAAATTAAAATTATATAGTCAAATTAAATTAATTATTAAAAGATTTCTGTTGTCTTTGTAACTCTATTTAAATTTAACTGGATTAATTAAAATTTAATATATATATATATATATATTACACAAAAAATTTTTTTGAGTTAGCTTGAGTTTAAATCTGAGAGCCTTTAAACAATTAAACTACACCTTATTGGCTTAAATTTAGTTCTTAATGCATGTGTGCAAAAATATATATGATATTTTAACGGATATTTATTAGCAAATATATAATTACAAACTTGAATTTTCATTATACATCTTGACTATACTTGAATTTTCACTATACATCTTGACTATGTAAAAATCTATGTTGGGAATTTCAGGTTGGAGAAGATGGGAGCAAAAACAAAAACAGGTCAAGCAAAAATGATTGGAACATTAGTGGGTATTGGAGGGGCAATGGTGCTTACATTTTACAAAGGAGCAGAAATTAACATATGGTCAACACAGATCAATCTGATGAAAATTATGAAGCCACATGGAGGCCACTTGACATCATCAAATAGCACTCAAATATTGGGCAGTTTATTTGCTGTGGCAAATTGCTTCTCATTTGCTATGTGGTTAATCATTCAAGCCAAAATGAGTGCAAATTATCCATGTCCTTACTCAGGCTCTGCTTTGATGGCTATAATGGCATCAATACAAGAAGTTGTTTTCACCTTTTGCACTGAAAGAGATTGGAGCCAATGGAAATTAGGGTGGAACATTAGATTGTCGACCTCGGTTTTTGCGGTATGTTTGAATTTTTTTTTATATATTTACTTTTGTTTTATATTTGAGATCAAAATATGACTAGATAAAAGTTTTGGAAAAATCATTCAAATTTTCGATCAATTAACAATTAAATTTTATTTTTAAAGTCATTTTAATTTATTTTTTTAATTTTATTTATAATTTTTTAATGTTATTTTTTTAAAAAAGATAAAAATTTGAATAATTATCAAATTTATTTTATAAAGGTCTAAAAGAAATTTATAAAATATAATTAATTTCTTCAAATAAAATTTGATAGAGTTGACACAATTTGTAAAATTAGAGCAAATTAAAATGATTTTTAAAAGTAAGATTAATTCAATTGATAATTGGTTTAAAATTTAGGACAAAAATTTTCTATTTCTTTGGGCAATAAAAATTTTTCCACTCCATTTTTTTAGTCTAAACTACCAATATTTAAAATCTATTGAACTCCGGTTTGATCTAGGCATGACCACAAGGGCAACAAATGTCTTTCAACAATAAATTTAACGCGTATGCACATTAGGACTTGAATCCAATACTTAGTTTAAACGAGAATACCTCTCTAACAGCTGATTTTAACGGTTATTGGTTCTACTTATTTTTTTAAACGTTATTGATAAATGAATTATATAAATATAATAATTTATTCTACATTCTTTCATTTTAAATCACTACAAATAACATAATTTATATTTATATGTCAATAATATAAAGAAAATAATAGAAATCTTTTTATTACTTGAGGCAGAGACTTTTTATTCTTTGATACTGTTATGTGAAATTCAAATTTTTTAAAAATTGAATTTTTGGAATATGTATATATATATTTATTTAGTGATATTTATGCTTATATCAATGGTAGGGAATAGTTGTGCAAGGTATGATGATAACTCTCATGATATGGTGTGTGAGGCTAAAGGGACCATTATATACATCGGCATTCTACCCTCTAATGCTTGTGTTCACTGCTTTGGCGGGGTCTCTGCTTGTTGATGAAAATCTATATGTTGGGAGGTAAGCATTGATCAACCTTTTTGTCTCCAAAGTTTGGTAAAATTTTTGTGACTTGAGTTTTTGATACTTAAATCACTAACCTTGATCTTTATTTATAAATTGCAGCATACTGGGTACAGCTTTGATTGTGTTTGGATTATATGCTGTGCTGTGGGGTAAAGACAAAGAGATGAAGAAAGACTCTCAACTAGTGATTCCACAGAAAATATCCAAAGAAGCTGAAACTATTCCAACCATTACTAGCACTACCAACAACAACACCAATGCTGAAAATTATAATACAAGTGTCGTAATAGATAAAAATTTCTCAGACAATATGCATGGAAAAGAAGATAAATGCACTTCCTAAAGAATCCAGTTTTAGAGTAGTTTAGCAATCACTTTCTCTGAAATAAAAAATTTAAGTTCTGCCACCATCAATTTGTAAAATCAAGTTACATCCAATTTGAAAAGGATGAACTATTTATATTGTATAAGAGCCTCCAACCCACTACATTTTGGCATGGGTTGGGATCCATTTTGACTCCAATGCAGCAATAATATCCACTGCATTTTGCATTGGATGAACCGTGTGCTAATAGATTTAGCGCACACTGTTCACCAACTACAATTGTTTTTTTTCTTAATATCAATAAACATCCTTTTTGCTTATAAAGTTTCAATGTTGTCCAAATAACTTTGTTTAATTTAGTTCAAATATATATTATATTTATCATGTTATTACTAAATGCATATAAATCTGATTTAAATTTTTTTTTACTTAAATAAAAAAATACTGTAACTTAAAAATAATGTTTGGATAGTAAAAATTAAACAACCATAGATATGCATTAATTTAATAGAATATTTTAATTTTAAAATGTAATTTTATATTTATTTAGTAAATTTATTTTAATTTCTATTAATTCTCTTCATATATTATATTATTTTAAATTTAAATAATTGTGGATGTATTTATAAATGTAGAGTAAAATATGCATGTTATTTTTTAAATATATCAATATATTAAATTTTATTATAAGTAAATATATGGATGTATATGGTAAGTATTGAATAAGATATGAGTGTAATATGTAAAATGTATAAATAATATAATATTAGTAATGAGAAATATTAAATGATTTATAAAAAGGATAATGTGGAGAAGATTCTTTTTGGAGTTGAAAATTAAATAATAAATTAGAGTAAATTTATCATAATAATAATAATTTGAAGTAAAATTTGCCGCATTTTAGAGTAAGGGTTGGAGATGGCCTAGGATAGTGATAGGTGTTGCTCCATACAAAAAGACAAAAGAAAAACTGAAGTTATTTGATTGCCCCTAAATACGGAAGGCATTCGGGGAGGGGCAGTTTTATAATTTTATAGTCACACAATGGAACTATTTTCACGTGAAAGGAATTATTATTTATTCATTGTATAATTCATTGATGGTTAGGTTATTTCACCTCCTTAATAATAATAATAATAATGATATAGTTTATCTTTTCATTTACCCTTCATGTACTTTGAAGCAAATGCTGCACTGACTCGAAACATTTCAAACTCCAGAATCTCCTTCGATCGGGGATCTCAGTGACTGCACCGGCACATATGCTATTTGTAGGTGCACATATAAGAATCCGATGCTTTTTGAGAGCTCAAAAAATTTCGAGCACACACTCACATGTGCTGTTAGTAGGTGCACATATGAGAATCGATGCTTTCTGGGAGCTTTGAAAATTAATGAAAACATCAAATATTTTTGAACCTTGCTCTCTTCCTTTAATTAATCAATGATGACAAAAATTGATCCATACATCTTAAAATATTTTTGAGAAAAAATAACAATTAATTAATATTTGTTGGTCCAAATAGAAAGGAGTTTGGATTTTTTTAAATAAGGTTTTGGGTTTGAGTCTTATATATGGAGAAAATGAATACTAAGAGAGCTTTGTCCCATTTGTGGGTTAACTTGGCTTGACTTCAAAATAGTCAGAGTTCTTGTAACTACTGAATATCTGGATAAAAAAAAAATCATGACAATACTAATACTTCAGAATGAGTAATTAAGCGCAAGAGTTAATATTTAAAAGGCTTAATAATCTTAATTTAATTATATCAATTTTCACTGTCATGACTTCGAATTGTTGTAATTATATTCAAATTTCAATTAGATTAAAATTAACACCTGCTTACGTGGTGGCAGCTTCTTTACTGAATTGTACACTATAGTTGAGATTTGAATAGAATTGCACACTTCACATCCAGTACGGGGAGCTGCTATGTAAAGGCGTCGATGAAAAGTTTAGTGTGTCAGTGTTAGTGTTAGATTTTTCGTATTTGAAAGAAGCAAGAGTTCAAACACTAGTCTTTCCGATAACTTGTCCAGCAAATATGCTATTGCATTATATGCAGGCATGCCACATTAATACTCAATCAAACTTAAAATAGATTCCTTCAGGATAAAGTGTGTGTATCTATATATATATATATATATAGATTCCTTTTATAATAAGGTAAATTAATATGACTAGAATGTGAATATAAATTTGAAATTTTGACCAAATAATTAAAAATTAAGGCAATTGAATTTAGATATTGAAGGATGATATTTTGGGCCACAACTGAAAAGGCAATCACATTTAGATGTTGAAGGATTATATTGTACAATAATATAATTTTTGCTCTTGAGGCTTGGCCATCTTTGTGACATACAAGGGGTCTCGACCCAGCCTCCCCTCCCCTCCCCTTTAAGGATTCAAATTTTTAATTATTAAATATTAAATATGGATTATTAAGTTTAATTATTATTTTATTTAATTAGTGTTGAATGAATATTTCAGAAAATTTTATAATTATTAAAATTATATTTATATATATATATATATATATATATATATATATATATATTGGTGTGGGTGAATGAAGTGGGAAAATATTTTATTTTAAAACATTGCATGTGTACCATGTATTTTGTATATAATAAATAATAATAATAAATGGTACATGTACTTCGTGAGTATATATATATATATATATATATTTTAAATGAAAAGAGAAGATATTTTAATTTTAAAATATTAAAGTTGTACTTTTCTACTTTTGCTAAAAAAGAAAAAAGTGCATAGCACATTTTTTTTCTTACCATTTTCTTTTTTCCCTCCTTTTTTTGTTCTTCTCTTCCTTACCTCCACACCCACCGACAACACCACCCACCACCACTACTGCCACCTCCGTTCAGCCGCCACTAGCATGCCGACCAACACCATATCGTGTTCCTCCCTCCTTCCTCCGGTCACCACCATTTTCTTCTCTCTCTCTCTCTTTCTCTATTCGTTGCTGGATTAGAGAAGAGGCTATCGGCGCCACCTCCGGTCACCTCAGGCCTCACCGCCGGTCTCAAACTGATTCTCATCCTTTGGGCTTCAAAAGCCTCTGTCAATTTTGACTTCCAACTTCGGTAAGCACTCTGATTTTGAGAATTTCGAATCTAGGTCATTTTGGTTTATTTTATTAAATTGACTTTGAATTTGATTTAATTAGATGTAGTTGCTTTGAGATAAATGATCTAGAGGTTGTGATATTGTGAATGGTGATTTTTAATTATTTTTCTGAATTTTTTGGGCGTCGGGTACTGTTTACAGTACTGTTTCGGACAGTCCTGGGTCGAAAATTTTTTATATTTTTAATAAATTATATTAATTATGTAGATTATACTTTGTGAAGGAAGTTTATTAAAATTATGTGTAAATTTTTATTATAAATTTTTGAAGGTTTATGTGAAAAATGAATTTTTGAAAAAATTAATATAAATTAGTAATTTTTATATTTTAGTTGAAATTATTGTTAATTATTATGTTTTGGACAGTTTTTGAGTAATAAATAGTATTAAAATAATTTTTATGAATTATTTCCTATTTTTAGCTAATTATTAGTAATTTCCGAAAAAATATATGAATTATAATTTTATTTATTATTTTAAGCTTAAATGAGTTTTGGT